>LBNU01019411.1:63239-173767 GCA_014162995.1 Artemisia annua
CCCTTTGTAAAAAAAGGGCCCTAATAACCTCCTCTTATTTTCTTGTGAACAAGTCCTAGAGCTTTAGACTAGGCGTAATAAAGAATCCAAGCGACTTTTATTTTCCTTGTCACCTCAGCTTTCTCTCTCTCCTAAACTACTTGAGCGATCTATTGGATGTAATAGGCTACCTACATCTCCATTTTTTTAAAATTTATTTATTTTAATTTTTTTAACAATAAAATTAAAATTTAGTTAATAATAAAAAAACATTGCATAATAATTCAACTAAAATTAAAAACATTACTATAAAGATTAAAAACTTAAACTAATAATCTAAATTATATTTCTTTTGAGTTTGTTAATCTCCAATAGCTTCTGTTGTTGCAGTTCGGGCAAAGTCGAATCGATTAGTGTATTATACAAGATGATGTGTTTGTCCCTTTCTTTTTTGTCGTGCAAATTCAAGCGCTTCACTTTGGATAGCAAGTTCTTCTCTTTTCAATTTCGCTACCTCCCGACACACTGCTTCTTCGGGGCCTTCAAGCTATATAACATTCATGTTGTTCCTTCTTTTAGCCCCAACTGGCCAACATTTATCGACTACCATATCAATAAGGCCTCCTACAGTTGAAGATTCAGAACGAGCGAAGGAGGACAACCCTTTTTTCTTAGCTTTGTTCCGACCAATTGGTCGCAATTCCCGAACCTCTTCCACTTCCTCTTCAGAATCACCCTCTTCTTCATTTGGATTCAGACCACCATGTGCCGAGTCTGAGTGTGAGGTGGTCTTTCAAACTTTTCCAACACTCATTCAATGTGAAGTACAAATCATACGCCACCTTAAATTCCTTACACGCTCATTCTTACGTAGTTAGGTCACATGTCACACTCTCGTGCCTCCATTGTACATGATCGTAAATGACACAAAGTTGACCAATTCTAAAACGAAACCTATTGTTCCATTTGGTGGTGATAACATCGTATCCTCTTTCCGCTTCCCCCATTTCTTTCTCAAAGTACTCCACCACGTCTCCCCAAAACCCGTCACTCTTTTGATTGTTTCCTTTGACGGAATTTTTTGACATGTTGATCCATGCTCTACGCAACGCTACCTCTTCCACTAATGTCCACAGTTTTGACGGTTTTTCGTTTACAGTCGTCTTGGGTTTTTAAAACCGTTTTGAAACCTTCTTTTTAGCTTTGACGGGTGGGAGAATCGTCATCAACAGGTTTGGATGGGCCACCACCCGAACCTTGACCTATAGAATAATCTTGAGTGGCAAAAAAACAGATCCATATCCATATCCATATCAAAATTAATAGGGTTAACCGGAGAAAATCGTTGAGAAGATTGAGATTGGTTAAACGATAGTGGTGATGACTCGAAGTAAGGACGATAAGGTTGTTGGTTTTGTTTATAGTTTCTTACTAGATCGTTATATCGTCATAAATAAAATTCCGTTCAAAAAAAAATGTTGTTGGTAAAAAGATTGTTGGTTATACGCCCGGCTAAAAGGATTATTTTGATATTATTGGTGTTATGGTTGTTTGTGATTGATAAGTGAAACTTGCGGGTTGAAAACGAATGGGTGGTGAGACACCGGTTAGTTGAAAATTAGGATCCGGTGTTGAAACGTTTAAAACGTTCTCTTGGAGATTTTGAGGTTTTCATTTTGGGAATTTTGTGTTGGGACATTTTTAATAGAGATGAGAAGTTTAAAGAAACTGGTTTGAATTTGTTTACAAAATGAGTATTTATAGTGTGAAAAGTGTTAACTTTTTTTGAATTAAAAAAGTTTTTTTTTTTCATTTATTATTATTATTATTATTATTATTATTATTATTATTATTATTATTATTATTATTTTATTTTTTTTTCACGTAAAAGATTATAGACGCTGGATTGTTTTTTATGGTGCATTCAAGTCGGTCGGGAGACCGACCGAATAGTCCTTTTTTTTCCCTAGCCGACCTAGTCTATGGAGCTTGAGGTAATAAAAGAACTAGGTCACTGAAGGCGCCACATGGGCAGTGACTCAGTCGCCCATGAGCCTATTAAGTCTAGCCTTAGGTATGGTGAAATCGAGAATTGTTGTCATCACTCAATGTCTGCATGACAACGAGAATACATCAAACCATACTTTACCCGCACTCATAACACTAAAAACTAAACTACTAAGACACTATAAAATACACACATACACACTCAAACGCATTAAAAAGCAGCATCGTCCGAATGACGCTACCAAACACATACCGACGTGAGATGAAATTTGGTGTCATTTAATAACACACTGAAAATGACAGTGTCATACTGTATTCCTTGTAGGCTACTTGCACTCTTGCAGTGTTGCACCACCAATCCACCATGCAAAACCACTCTACCCCACCACACCTTAAATGGTCAAGGGAGACAGTGGCTATTATTTAGGACCCATAACTATAAATTTTGTATCTACATTCCTTAACTCAGCCACAAGCCACAACACCATGTGTTATATTTCAGAGACAACCAAATCCTATGGCCTACAATATGGTACTTTGCTAATCTTGTCCGTCCACGTGTCATTGTACTACTCATTGTTACCGTTAATATGGCTAACTAAATCTTTACTATATCCATGTACTTTGTTTATTTCAGTGTATACCATAATTTCATATATGGGAAAGTGAACAAGTACTTTTATCTCCTTCTTTTTCACCATTATGTTGAGTATATCCACTTAATGATTTGTTAAAAAAACAGAGAAATGATTGGTAGTCGTAAGAAGTAAGAAGGACTAATTTCATGTCTAACTCTAACATGTGTGATACCGTTTTATCATTTTGTGAAAAAGTAGATACTTTATTGCAACCAACAAGATGCTGTCATGCAAGTTTATGCATAAATTAACCACATGTTTAGGCATACCAATCATTGAGAAATCGATATACTAGTGGCCTCACATTAACAAGTTACACACTCAACATGTAAAATTAATCGCGTAACACCATGATTTAAAAGACGAACAATAATTAAACCGGTCATTTTCGCGTTATACTACATGTCCTTATTATTGGACTATAAGTGTGACATGGACCAATTATCTTGCTTAGCTCAATAATGTTAAATGTTCATCTTGTTTTACATAATACAACACAAACAATAAATATCAAAAATACATATAACAAATTAATAAAAAAGAAATAAATATTGGGTCTTAATTATTTTAAAGTTTGTAAATTTCAAACATAAATAATATAGTGACCTCAATCAAACTTTTATTTTATTTTATTTTATTTATATTTATTTATTTTTTTATTCTATGTTTAGTAGTAGTGCTAAGCTTCGGTCTAAGACCGGACCGGAAAAATTAGATTGGACAGAGACCGAGTTAGACCAAAACCACGGACAGAGGACCAGACCGAATTCGGTCGGGTCCGGGTTAGTCCGGTCATTCTGTCGGTACGGTCGAAAAAGGTATTATTGGTCGGTTTGTACGTAAGACCGAACCGGACCGAGACCGAAATAAAGAAAAATTTGGTCTGGTAGGTTTTGAGATCTGCGATACTCAAGCTAGTGAGTAGTGTACAATTAAATTGCGAAAATGTTAAAAAAAAAATAAAATAAAAAAAAGAAAAAAGTTGACTGTTAGTTGGACAAATAATAAAAAGAGCATATCCAAGATTCTTCCAATTCTTTCTTCTTTCCCTCTGCGTACAATACAACATCTCATTTTAAAACCCTCTCACGTTTCCTTCTTATTAATTCGAACATCAAATTCACACACACTAAACACACACACACACACAAATTCATTTCTAATGAGATCAATAGGTGAATTAGTGATCAAGCAACAAACCGACACGTCATCATCACCTCCGTTAAACTTAACCACCGCCACGTCATCATCTTCACAAAGGCCGTTATACATGAACTACGCTTTGATTTCTGCACTGGCTGCTTTTGCACTAGCTCAATCCATTAAAGTCTTTACTACTTGGTACGGTTTATTACTTTATTTAGTTCGCTTTGACTTTCGTTGACTTTTATTATTTTATGGCGGTTAGTTAGTTAGTTTATTTAGTTTTAGGTTTAGGTGTATTTTTATTTTATTATGTTGATGACGTCATCATTGTTTATTTTGTTGAGTGTTGATGGTGGTGAGGTAGAGGTGTAATTGAGTAATTCTAATTCGCGCGAAAAGTATCCGAAATTCGAGGTGGTGTAAAATATGAGAAATGATTTGAGGGGGTGTTTGTTTCGGCTTATATAGCGGGCTTACGGCTTATTTGGTTTTCGGGATTATGTTTCGTTATTAGCTCACTTTTCGTGGCTTATTTTGAAACTTTTCCACACTTTTCGACTTTTATATAAGCTTATAAGCTTATATAAGTCGAAAAGTTTCAAATTAAGCCACATAAGGTGAGCTTAGGAAACATAAGCCCAAAACTGAATAAGCCATAAGCCCACTATATAAGCTGAAACAAACACCTATGCTTAAAAATGGAAACATATGAGGTTTTACCTGTTCAGGTTACCCGGGGAAGGCGAGCCTTTTTGACTCGTGACCTCACCAAAGGACCGTTTCCGACTCATCCATGGCCACCCCAAAAATGTCTAAATACATGGCTAATTATAGGCTTAGTTTGTGAAGAAGTGGTCCCCCTTAGAGGGGGTGTTTGTTATAGCTTAATTATGGGCTTATCTGTTTTCGGCTTATGTTTCATAAGCTCAATTTTGTTAGGCTTATTTTGGGACGTATGGGTTTATAAAGTTGGCCAAGTTATATAAGCCTACAATGTGAAGAAGTGGTCCCCATTTGATGCAACTAATAAAATGCTGACATGTAAAGAGGGTGTTTGTTTAAGCTTATTTATGGGTTTGTGAGCTTATCTGTTTTTGGCTTACGTTTCAGAAGCTTGATTTTTTTGGCTTATTGTGGGACGTATGGGCTTATATAAGTTTGCCAACTTATATAAGCCTACAAGTTTCTAAGTAAGCCGAAAAAATTAAGCTTATGAAATATAAACGAAAACAGATAAGCTCATAAGCCCTTAAATAAGCATAAACAAATACCCCCTAAAATTAGGCTATTTTTAGTCATCCCAATCATTTCTCGTTTAATATATGGTAAAGTACTAAAGTTTCGGTTCGCGTTAATAGTTGGTTAATTTAGGTTCGTCATTTATGTATCTAGTGATTGATAGAGACCCGTGATCTCGGCTGTATATGTCATGTATTTATGTATTGTTGATAGCGAAGCCATAAGGTTGTGATCTGAGACTAACTAACTAACTAACTAGCTATCTAGCTACTTAAAGTAAACTCGGATAGTATACGAAAATACTTTATTTTTAAGTCAAACTGAAGCTAATTACTATTTCTGGTGGAGCCGTAATAATTCTGTAATATTATATTTGAACAGTTTGTTATGTGTAGAGCAGAGTCAAGTCGAGCTCCAAAATACCAACTAGCGAGTAGTATCATTTTGCCATTTAATAATACCTACTATGATACTTCTTTTGTTAGTATAGATAAATGAGTCAAGCAGAAGTAAAAACTACAATAAGTTAATTTATCGAGCCTGAGCCCAGTTTCAAGCTTTGAGTTTTAATCTCAAGCTCAGGAATGTATTGATTGAACATTGCTCAATAAGACTTCAAGTGAAGGGTTAAACTCTAACTTTTGGGCGGTTTAACCCAAACGTTATTTTCTGAATTTTCGCAATTTTTCTGTAAGTATGAAAACAGAAGTTTAAGGATTACAGAACGACAAATAAGAGTTAAGGGTCAATCAGATACATAGTGAACGTTCTTTCAAAAACATTTAATATAAAATGATGAAACTAGTGGTTTTATGGTTATTAACCGTTAAAGTTAGAGATAGTTAGGTAATTTTACGCTGCAAATCTGATTATTTTGACTCTTAACAATCAGAAAATGCACATCCATATGCCCTCTTATTCATATTTGAAAGTGGTTCATGATCTATTGTTGGTGATACATGTTAAGAGTCTTACATGTATTTGGTAGATATGCAGGTATAAGGAACACCGTTGGGATCTTAAGCAACTTATTGGGTCAGGTGGCATGCCTTCATCACATTCTGCAACAGTCACCGCTCTTGCGGTTGCTGTTGGTTTACATGATGGTCTTGGCGGTTCTACTTTTGCAACTGCACTGATTTTAGCTTGTATCGTATGATCCTTCTCTATAAGATCTTTGTAACAATTGTTGTGAAGCTTCTCTGATTTGAAATATTTGATTTTAAGAGATGAAATATGTTGCAGGTGATGTATGATGCAACTGGTGTAAGATTACATGCTGGGCGCCAAGCAGAGGTTGGTCTAGATTGTGTAACATTATATAAGATAGTAGTATTTAGTTGATTCATAAATCGTATTTAAAAGTTCTGAATTTATAGGTTCTCAACCAAATCGTATTTGAGCTTCCTGCTGAACATCCCTTGGCTGAGAGCAGGCCGTTACGTGAACTTCTTGGCCACACCCCTCCTCAGGTCTGTTTTTATTTATTTTTTCTGTTTTCTTGTGCTAGTCTCGGCATTAGAAGCTTTATCAATATTAGAGGTGTCAATTTCGACCCATATACTAATGAATGAGTCAATTTGGATCATGTTATATCTCAAATGGATCAAATGGGTAGAAGGTAGACCAAAGTCTATGATTAACGAATAGAATTTTCTAAATTGTTTATTTCAAAGATATAGACCATCATTTCAATAGTAGTTGTTGTAATCTTAATCAACACATTCTTTCTTAAAAAAAGTTTAAAAATTGGAGAAAACGGTTAGTAGGTCATCCTGCTTCAACCAAACCCATTTTGACCCGTTACCAACTCGCCCATCTTGCCACCATGACTTATCATCGAAATGCTTGCCCAATGGTCGTGTACTCATGTTGCTTAGTTTTGCTTTTATTTTGCAACATTGTACAACACTGCCATGTTCTAAAAGCCATTCAATTTTTCATTTTCTGTTATCCTTACAAAGACTGTTAATCATTATCTGGGTCCATAAGGCCCCCCTTACTTCGTCAATTAGGAAAGGGTATACTCGTCATTTGTCAAATAGAAATGTTCATAGGTGGAGACGGTAGTAATAGTAGAATGATAAGAAGAAATGGATCCATCACGCCATGTTTTACCAAGTGCAGACCCTCTTATGTATTACCTTCTATAATGACGATCATTCTTTATTTACATAACTTGCAGGTTATCATGGGTATGTTACTGGGAACAATGACAGCAATAATCATTCGCTTACTATCAATACCTAGTAGTAGCGCTTGATGTTACTATATGTGTTGAAAATTTAAATCAAACTTCAAATCCGAATGTGACGATGATGGTGTTTGAATTTGAGGTTCTATACTAGTTATATGTAATGTCATTCTTTTATCTGTAGTTCTTTTCTGTATCACCATTGAATTTGTTGGTTGATAGTATATGATGTAGTAAAACTATTGTGTTGGAATTTTAAGCAATTAGTTAGACGTTGTGTAGGATGGTTGATGGACGACGGCATTTAGCTTTATGTATATAAATCATTAAACAAACGTTTGATGAACTCGTATTTTCTTTTTCATTGGTCTTGTTTGTTTTGGAGTGACAGGATCATGATGAATCGGGTTGTGCACTAGTGGACTTGTTTGTTATAGTAATGATACCATTTTAGAGATTGTGGGTTCAAGCATCGCTGGAGACATTTGTGAGATATGTGGTGTAGGGTGTGAAAAAAATTGCCGTTAACAAACATTAGATTATGATTCTGTAATCTGCAATAAACAAGTGCCTTTAAATAATCTGAGCTGTAATAAATATAGGAAAAAAATGGGGACAAAGAAGCCACTAGCTGAAAAACGGTTTGTCTCTATATATAGTCACATGCATTGATCCAACAAATGCATGTAAAACAACAATCAACAGTAAATGATTAATAACTATTGCATAGTTAATTACAAGAAACTAAAACTTCATTAGCAATTAACTAGGTCCAAATACATAACGACAGATGCGCAATGTCGTATATGTGCTAAAACATGTGATCTCGACGGATTGAGCAATGTCGACCCAGTCCGATCCAACCAAATCTAATAACGTCTTACTGCCTTATTATTTTCTTGTGAACAAGTCCCTAGAGCTTTAAAGTGGGCCTAATAAGGAATCTAAGCGACTTTTTTTCTTGTCACCTCAGCTTTCTTTCTCCTAAACTACTTCAGCGACCTACTTGGTGTAATAAGGCGACCTACATTTTTTTTAAACAATAAAATTAAGATTTAGTTCATAATAAAAAACATTGCATAATAATACAAATAAAATAAAAACATTATAATAAAGATTAAAAACTTAAACTAATAATCTAAATTATATTTCTTTTGAGTTTGTTCCTTAATCTCCAATAGCTTTTGTTGTTGCAGTTCGGGCAAAGTCGGATCGATTCGTGTATTATACAAGATGATGTCTTTGTCCCTTTTCTTTTGTCGTGCGAATTCAAGCGCTTCACGTTGGATTGCAAGTTCTTCTCTTTTCAATTTTGCTACTTCCCGACGCGCCGCTTCTTCGATTTTCAATTGTCGGGCCTTCAACTGTATATAAGATTCATGCTGTTCATTCTTTTTGCGCCAATTGGCCGACTTCATGTTTTCCCATTTATCGACTACCATATCAATAAGATTGATATGTCTCTCTTATGATTGTTTAGGTTTGAAGCACAATCGGTGCATTTATTTTGCCTTTTATTGGGCTGAGTTGAGGGATTTCACCCTCATTCTATGTTCTTAAACGTTTTTTGGAGTAATATATTTTACCAGGGGCACGTTACCCCTTTACCTAAAAAGACTACCATATCAATAGACCTCCTGCAGTTGAAGATTCAGAACGAGCGAAGGAGTATGACCATTGCTTCTTAGCTTTTTGTGCCGACCTATTGGTCGCACTTCCCAAACCTCTTCCATTTCCTCTTCAGAATCACACTCTTCTTCGTTTGGATTCAAACCACCATGGGCTGAGTCTGAGTGTGAGGTGGTATTTCAAAAATTTCCAACACTCATTCAATGTGAAGTCCAAATCATACGTCACCTTAAATTCCTTACACGCTCATTCATTCGTAGTTAGGTAACATGCCCCACTTTCGTGCCTCCGTTGTACATTATCATAAAAGACACAAAGTTGACCAATTTTAAGACGAAGCATATTTTTTCATTTGGTGGTGATAACATCGCATCCTCTTTCCACTTCCCCTATTTCTTTCTCAAAGTACTCCACCACGTCTCCCTAAAACCCTTACTCTTTTGATTGTTTTCTTTGACGAAAATTTTCGACGTGTTGATCCATGCTCTGCACAACGCTACCTCTTCCGCTGATGTCCACAATTTTGAAGGTTTTTCGTTTACAGTCGTCTTGGCTTTTTGAAACCATTTTGAAACCTTCTTTTTAGCTTTGATGGGCGGGAGAATCGTCAGGTTCGGATGGACCACCACCCGATCCTTGACTCATAGAATAATAATCTTGAGTGGCAAAAAACGGATCCATATCCATATCAAGATTAATAGGTTTAACAGGAGAAAATCGCTGAGAAGATTGAGATTGGTCGAAAGATTGGTTAAACAATAGTGGTGATGACTCGAAGTAAGGACGACAAGGTTGTTGGTTTTGTTTCTAGTTTCTTACTAGTTTGTTATATCGTTATAAATAAAATACCGTTAAAAAAAGATTGTTGGTTTTCTTAGTAAAAAGGTTGTTGGTTTTGTTGGTTATACGCCAGGCTAAACGGATTATTTTGATAATATTGTTGTTGTGGCTGTTTGTGATTGATAAGTGAAACTTGCGGGTTGAAAAGGCATGAGTGGTGAGACACTGGTTAGTTGAAAATTAGGATCCAATGTTAAAACGTTTGAAACGTTTTGTTGGTGTCGGGATTTTGGGGCTTTCGTTTTGGGAGTTTTGTGTTGGGACGTTTTAATAGAGATGCGAAGTTTTAAGAAAGTGGTTTACATTTGTGTATAAAATGAGCATCTATAGTGTGAAAAGTGTTATAGTAAATTTTTTGAATTAAAAAGGACCCCCGCCTTTTTTTTTTTTTTTTTTTTTTTTTTTTTTTTTTTTTTTTTTTTTTTTTTTNCTCCCCTGCCCCTACATAGTTCCACCAATGATTCACTCAATGTCTGCATGACAACAAGAGGAATACCAAACCACACTTTACCCGTGCTCATAACACTGAAAACTGAATCATTAAAACATTATAAAATACACACATACACACTCAAACGCATTAAAAAGCAGCATCGTCCAAATGACACTACCAAACACATACCGACGTGAGATGAAATTTGATGTCATTTAATAACACACCGAAAATGACACTGTCATAGTGTATTCCTTGTAGGCTACTTGCACTCTTGCAGTGTTGCACCACCAATCCACCATGCAAAACCACTCTACCCCACCACACCTTAAATGGTCAAGGGAGACAGAGGCTATTATTTAGGACCCATAACTATAAATTTTGTATCTACATTCCTTAACTCAGCCACAAGCCACAACACCATGTGTTATATTTCAGAGACAACCAAATCCTATGGCCCACAATATGGTACTTTGCTAATCTTGTCCGTCCAAGTGTCATTGTACTACTCATTGTTACCGTTAATATGACAAACTAAATCTTTACTATATCCATGTACTTTGTTTATTTCAGTGTATACCATAATTTCATATATGGGAAAGTGAACAAGTACTTTTATCTTCTTCTTTTTCACCATTATGTTGAGTATATCCACTTAATGATTTGTTAAAAAAACAGAGAAACGATTGGTAGTCGTAAGAAGTAAGAAGGACTAATTTCATGTCTAACTCTAACATATGTGATACCGTTTTATCATTTTGTGAAAAAGTAGATTCTTTATCTGCAACCAACAAGATGCTGTCATGCAAGTTTATGCATAAAATTAATCACATGTTTAGGCATACCAATCATTGAGAAATCGATGTACTAGTGGCCTCACATTAACAAGTTACACGGTCAACATGTAAAACTTAACCGCGTAATAACATGATTTAAAAGACATGAATGATAATTAAACCTGTCATTTTCGCGTTATGCTACATGTCCTTATTATTGGACTATAAGTGTGACATGGACCAATTATCTTGCTTAGCTCAATAATGTTAAATGTTCATCTTGTTTTACATAATACAACACAACCAATAAATATCAAAATACATGCAACTAAAATGAATAAAAAGTAAAGAAATATTGGGTCTTTCTTCACATATTTTATTAAACCAGATCTTTATTTCTCAATATAGTAATATTAAACTATAGTCTTTACAAATCTCAAGAACACTAGTAACCTTACTTCAAGGTTTCATACTCTGCTTTCCTTTTCATCTTTCTTTGAACCCTTTGTCTCTTACACAATTTGCCTAAATTTCACACACATTACACTCACTCAAGACTATACGACTTCATTATCTTTCTATATTTAGAAACTTGCATTTAAACTCAGTTCAGTTTGTTGCATTAGCTCACTTTTGAGCTCATAACTTCAGCTAAGTCACTTGATCAAGCTTCTTATATGTTTATGGTGATTCTTGATTGTATATTTGCTTCTTATCATTAAATTTGTAGTTGGTTAGTTTAGTACATGATACTCATAAACCCTTAGCTCATACTTCACTCATTTAGTTTGAATTTGACTTCTGATTTAAGTACTTGAATCTTGATAGTTTTTGGTCACTTTATGCTTAACTTAATCAAAGGATAGATTTTGCAATATGGGTTGTGTTTAGTTTTGCTGTTTAGTGTATAATAAAGATTATGCGAAAGGTATCAAAAAGTGTATGCTAATGCATAGATTGTAATAAAGATTATGCAAAAGTATTAAAATTTTAGTTTTGGATTAAGGGTATTGATTATGAGGTCTATAGAGGATAAGGGTATCTTGAATCTTGGATCTACTCAAGAGGGTGGTGGAAATGGATCGAATCGTGGCTCACATCATCACAGGACCGCTTTAGGAAAACCGACGCCATCAAAATGGGATGATGCCCAAAAATGGTTAGTTAATTTGTCTAGAGGTGTAGATAAGAGCCACTTGGACGAGCCACGTGATTCAAATGCGGATGATAGGAGATTAATAGCACCGGTTCCTAAAAAGGATTACCCGAGTAGTGAAGATGATGATCATGGGGCGATAGAAACGAAAAAAGTTGATTTTGGTGATTCAATGGTTGTTAGATCAATATGTGTGAGGGATATGGGGACTGAAATGACCCCTATGGGTAGCCAAGAGCCTTCAAGATCGGCTACACCGGTTAGAGCCACAACACCGGCTGCACGTAGCCCTATTGCCTCTGGTTCAACGACTCCTGTGAGGGCGGGTCCTAATGTAGGCAATGTGGGACCCACGGTAGCACCTGTGTCAAGAGTTGACACTAGTACAACCACGAGGTTTGGGCGGGAAAGTGAAGAAAGTAATGGTGAAAATGTGGTTGAAAATAGAAACCCGAGTCAAGGTTCTAAGTTGAATCCTCTTGAGACACGAGCAATGGCCTGGGATGAGGCAGAACGCGCAAAATATATGGCAAGGTAATCTTTTTTTACAAACTCTTTTACTGCATTTATATCCCGTCTTTCTTTATTACTGTTTATATAGATTTTTAGTCACTATAACCAGTCTATAATGATTGCGTAACGTATTTCTACTTATGATTGACAGGTTCAAGCAAGAAGAGGTGAAGATACAAGCTTGGGAGAATCATGAAAAGAGAAAAGCCGAGATGGAAATGAAAAGAATGGAGGTAACGATTTCGTGTTTTTCATTTAAGCCCGATACTTTAAATAGTTAAATGACTTGATAAAAGAAAGAACCCGATTTATGGGGTGTTTGGGATTTCCTCTTTATAAAGTGCTTATCTGCTTATTAGCAGTTTGACATACGCTGGTTCCAACTTACTTATTCTAAAATGTAAGTTGAGAATCATGATCATCCGAAGACTCAAAAACATTTGTATCTTTTTGAAAGAATTCGATAAGCAATTCCAACCGCCCACTCGTTATATGATCTATAAAGAAACCAATCTTGAAAGACAAACTGATTTTGTGAAATTATTGCTTAACTTTTTGGGTAGGCTAAGGCAGAAAGACTGAAATCACGAGCACAAGAGAAGTATACAAACAAACTTGCTTCAACGAGGAGGATCGCAGAGGAAAAACGAGCAAAAGCTGAAGCTACTATGAATGAAAAAGCTGTTAAAACTTGTGAAAGAGCCGATTATATAAGGAGAACAGGTCACTTGCCATCTTCTTTCTCCATTAAGTTACCTTCGTGCTCGTGTTGCTGGTAGCATCATCTCCATTAGCTGTCGATTTCATGATTGTTCTTATATGTATCGTGCAATATTTCATATCAAGTGTTATAAACTTATAATTATATGAGGACTCTTCCATTCTTTCAAATCTGTGCTTTCAGTGATAATCAGCTCTCAAATATACAAGTGTAAAAATCTTTTCCTCCGTATGTAACAAGTAACCTTAGCTTCTTGTGTCGATCTTCAAGAATTAACAGGTCACAAAGGTTTAAGCAAGACTTGAATACACGACCTTTAGGTTGGTGAGTCACTAGCATACCGTCAGATCAATAGCCCATAAAATTTAACAATTGTTGTTAGTAGTAGTAGTAGTAGTAGTAGTGTTGTTGTTGTTGTTGTTGTTGTTGTTGTTGTTGTCGTCGTTGTCATCATTATTATCATTATTATCATTATTATTATTATTATTTTTTAATTCCCTTTCAAGCTCATGTCACGTCGAGGTACTGCAGAAGAAAAACCTGCAAAATCCAATCCATTTTATCGTAATCGATTAGTTAGCGTATTGGTTAACGTATTCCCAAATAGGGAAAAAAGTCATTGGCTTATCAAATTAGCTATCGAGACATGAAAAAGATTCAACAAAGGACAAAAACAAATCCACGATCTGTTTTACGTCAGCCAATACATGAAGTAACTCTGTAAAAGCAAGACGTGTAGGTGGATCGACTCGCCCAAGATGGTCACAAAGTTGTCACTTAGTACGGTTTTAGGCTTTTAACACTTGATCCAAAACAAAATAAATAAAGAATTAATGATTTGTTGTTAGCTTTTTATAAAAAAAACATCACATGGGTGTACATATAGAATCACATGGATGCACATGTGTGCATACATTAACGTTCAATTCTACCTTAAAAATTTAATCTCACTTCACTCATGATCAAACAAGAAAATTATTTTATTTTTTATAGAAAAAAGCATCCAAAGCTTATATTCTACATAGTCTTTGTGTATGTAATCATGTCATTTAGATTTATTTGATGTGGGAGACATTATGTCTATCAATAACAAGAAAATGATGCATGATCTTGACTACACTCATTATTGAAAGGGTGTCATAAATGTACAATTTAGTTTACCATGGTTTCCGATCTTTTGACCGATCAATCTACGGGCTTTAAATCTACCGCCACACAGACTCAGACAAGACACAAGGTTTTCACCTAGCAAGAATTTAACTCGAGACATCTCACATTTTAGTAATTGTAGTCAGAAGACAATTATCAGGGCACCTGTGAGTGGTTATAAAAGTACAATTTTGCCAGAAGCGCACTACAAGCGATTTGATGCAAATTATTAGTAGAGTAAATATTTTTTTATCCTCTTAAAGATACAATGTTTGATTTTTTGAGATAATCTAATACTAAACTTTATTATTGATTTAGCCTTAAAAATAATCAATGGATGATATAAAATTGGAGAACTTTTGGTTGGGATGAAAGGGTGTCACTTGGGCTATGTTTGTAGTTGCCAAAAATGGTCAGTTAGTAACATGTCAACTTCATTGGTTAATTCAGACACCTCCAAGACCCAAGCTAAAGTTGGACAAACTACAAATATGGGTTTTGTAAGTACAGTGATAAATGGTTCAACTGGTGATGAACTGATGATCAAAAGGTACTGATTTTACTACTCCGTATTTTCTTTTTCACTATAGTTCTAAATGAGTGCATGTTTTACTTTTCGGTTGATGGTTATCGAATTTAAATTTACCAGAAACGAATTTTTTTGGAAGTACAGTGATAAATGGTTCAACTGGTGCGTGATTATTCGAATTTGAAAGGCAACAATTTTATAACAACAACCAAAACATTACAAACTAAAGGCATCTCAATCCTCAAACAAGCTGCTTAAGAAAGTGAGACCCTAGACCTAAAGAACAAAACCCTTGCATATTGAGGAGAATTGCAACAAGAAACGAAATATGCCAATAAAAAGGACCAACTTGAAACCTATGATTAAAGGGAACAAACCCATATGACCACTCACAGCATGATAAAACCCAAAGTGACCCAATACCCATCACTTTTAATCCCATGTGACCAAAAATAAAAGGNTATCAGCTCTCAAATATACAAGTGTAAAAATCTTTTCCTCCGTATGTAACAAGTAACCTTAGCTTCTTGTGTCGATCTTCAAGAATTAACAGGTCACAAAGGTTTAAGCAAGACTTGAATACACGACCTTTAGGTTTGTGAGTCACTAGCATACGTCAGATCAATAGCCCATAAAATTTAACAATTGTTATTATTATTATTATTATTATTATTATTATTAGTATTATTATTATTATTATTATTATTATTATTATTATTATTATTATTATTTTTTAATTCCCTTTCAAGCTCATGTCACGTCGAGGTACTGCAGAAGAAAAACCTGCAAAATCCAATCCATTTTATCGTAATCGATTAGTTAGCGTATTGGTTAAACGTATTCCCAAATAGGGAAAAAAAGTCATTGGCTTATCAAATTAGCTATCGAGACATGAAAAAGATTCAACAAAGGACAAAAACAAATCCACGATCTGTTTTACGTCAGGCAATACATGAAGTAACTCTGTAAAAGCAAGACGTGTAGGTGGATCGACTCGCCCAAGATGGTCACAAAGTTGTCACTTAGTACGGTTTTAGGCTTTTAACACTTGATCCAAAACAAAATAAATAAAGAATTAATGATTTGTTGTTAGCTTTTTATAAAAAAAACATCACATGGGTGTACATATAGAATCACATGGATGCACATGTGTGCATACAATAACGTTCAATTCTACCTTAAAAATTTAATCTCACTTCACTCATGATCAAACAAGAAAATTTTTTTATTTTTTTTATAGAAAAAAGCATCCAAAGCTTATATTCTACTTAGTCTTTGTGTATGTAATCATGTCATTTAGATTTATTTGATGTAGGAGACATTATGTCTATCAATAACAAGAAAATGATGCATGATCTTGACTACACTCATTATTGAAAGGGTGTCATAAATGTACTACACTTTGGTTTACCATGATTTTCGATCTTTTGACCGATCAATCTACGGGCTTTAAATCTACCGCCACACAGACTCAAACAAGACACAAGGTTTTCACCTAGCAAGAATTTAACACTCGAGACATCTCACATTTTAGTAATTGTAGTCAGAAGACAATTATTAGGGCACCTGTGAGTGGTTATAAAAGTACAATTTTGCCAAAAGCGCACTACAAGCGATTTGATGCAAATTATTAGTAGAGTAAATATTTCATATTTGTTTATCCTCTTAAAGATACAATGAATCTAATACTAAACTTAATTATTGATTTAGTCTTAAATATAATCAATGGATAATAGTATAAAATTGGAGAACTTTTGGTTGGGATGAAAGGGTGTCACTTGGGCTATGTTTGTAGTTGCCAAAAATGGTCAGTTAGTAACATGTCAACTTCATTGGTTAATTCAGACACCTCCAAGACCCAAGCTAAAGTTGGACAAACTACAAATATGGGTTTTGGAAGTACAGTGATAAATGGTTCAACTGGTGATGATCAAAAGGTACTGATTTTACTACTCCGTATTTTCTTTTTCACTATAGTTCTAAATGAGTGCATGTTTTACTTTTCGGTTGATGGTTATCGAATTTAAATTTACCAGAAACGATTTTTTTTGGAAGTACAGTGATAAATAGTTCAACTGGTGAGTGGTCATTCGAATTTGAAAGGCAACAATTTTATAACCACAACCAAAACATTACAAACTAAAGGCATCTCAATCCTCAAACAAGCTGCTTGAGAAAGTGAGACCCTAGACCTAAAGAACAAAACCCTTGCATATTGAGGAGAATTGCAACAAGAAACGAAATATGCCAATAAAAAGGACCAACTTGAAACCTATGATTAAAGGGAACAAACCCATATGAACACTCACAGCATGATAAAACCCAAAGTGACCCAATACCCATCACTTTTAATCCCATGTGACCAAAAATAGAAGGACCAGGGCCACCATACAAATCACAATAACCGAACACATTAATGGACAAAGTACATGAAAATTTGCAGATCACAAGACAACACCAATATCAGCAGTACCCCGAACATAAGCTGGTACCAATATGAGCAGTACACACTTTGCAGCCGCTTGAAGAACCAGTTGACTTGCAGAACCAAACACAGACACGACTTCTCTCTGTCCGCACTTACAACACCCACTGGTGCAATGCCAAACACCAGCACCCCACTGGTACAATACCAAACACCCTAAAACCAATACCAGAATCTCAAACATTCCTTGACCCGCTGACATAAGAAACCACATGAATAAAGGACCATATATGACGTAATTGTAGAACCTGTACCAATTGACATAGTGCAGCCCAATCACAGAAACCTTAAACTTGCAGACTGAATCCGTACAAACCAAAAGATACTGTAGATCTACTGTAGCACACTTGCCTATAATTTTCATATTTTAAAGGATCAAAGAGCCAATGTTGCCAATTCATCTCACTTTTCTTTCCAGATCTTCTTACAATCCACTCGAAGCTTTTAAGTTGGATTTCTTGAACAATCTTATTTATACTAGAAACTTTACCCTTGAAGACACGTGTATATCTCTCTCTTTCCAAATGAAGTACCCGGAAGTCCAAATAAACGCATGCCACAATCTTGATGAACGACTAGGAATATTTGCATTACCATTTTGAGAAAAAAAATTCCTCAATGGAGAAAGCATTGACGTTCCCAATCTTCCACCAATTAAATATTGTTTTCCCACACGCTCATAGCAAAATTGCACATGACTAAACAATGAGAACCAGCTTCCACCATGTTGCCACAAGATGGACAAAGAAGTGTATCCAAATCAATACCTCTCTTGTCTAACTCTTCACGAACCGGAAGTCTTCCTTTTAGAGCACGCCACACCAATATATTAATTTATAGGAATCCATTTGTTCCATATCGTCGCAACACCTCCATTATCAACGTTTAGAATCTTTTCTTCCACCATCTTTGTTAACTCTTTAACCGTGAATTCTCCACTCTCATGAAGCGCCCATCTCCATCGATCCCTACAATCAAACATAATAACCACATTTTGCAATATATTTTGTAATTCTTCAAACTCCTGACGATTTATATTTGGGTGCTTTTGATGTATACTTATGTAAATAAGTGGTGTAATGTATTTATTTGACAGGTAAACACTTACCCAAGAGTTAGAAGGTTTACAGCAATTGGGATCAGAGGTGATGACTTTGTAAAATATATGGTTCTTGCTGTGGAATCGGTCATTCAACATACGGTCCCACAGGAACATTTAGCAATAAAAATAAAAAATAGGTGACAAAATATCATACTTCATAAGTTCTATCTAAACATGCAAAATGGGTGTGTTGGGTAACGGGACATATCAGGTACTTTGCTGCTGGTTGAAATAGATGTCGGGTTAAGTTGACCCTAAATGCTTTTTTGTCCTAGTTTCATAAATAATTTGCGAGTCAAACATGCTGATAATAGTTAAATTACTATTTCAGGTTTTATTTACTAGTGTACTAAAAATACACTTGGGCATTTTGACCCATGTGTCACGTTTCCATTAAACCACAAATGGGTTGAAATTTCCATATATAGTTCCATGTTTTTAGTTTACTAATAAGCACAATTAGTTTAGGAAACCTGATATGTATCTTTTAAACATAACTCTAAGTGATGATGGCTCACAATAGGACCATGTGACCAAAAGAGTGTCATCAGGAGGGAAATATGTCTCGGTGAACATAGGACCTATACACGTCGTTTCATGGGAACCGTTTCTTTCTCTATATCTATCTATTTATCCGTTTCTTTTTAGTTTCTCTTTCAAACACTTTTAGTTTAAAATATAAACAAAGTCAAATATTTTGGATATCAGGTGATCTTAGGGAAGGTAAACATGTGAATTGTGTGCTTTTTGTGTATAATGGACTTCTTACTGCGGTTCTTTGTGAGTAGAAAATATCGATGACGTGTAAACTTATATTGCATACAGGTTCAAGCTGTATATAGTGCTATGAGGAATGATTATCGGATGAAATTCTTTTTGTAATATACTTTAGCTGTAACCATAAAAAACCACATATTTATATAATTGTTTGTTATACTCTATATGAATTCCACAACACAGAGGTTGTTTAATTCCTTGCAATTCTTGCTTGAATAAGAAGAGTTATCAAGTTTAAAAGTCAGTTCTAAGTACGTTTTTCTTTATAAGCATATTCATGTGTTTATGTTTGTGCCTCAATAGGCTATAAGATACACAAAATAAGCTCAACATTTTATTTTATTTTGATCATAATAAGCTCAACAATCTAGAATCATTGGCAATATGTAAATAACACAAACCAAAGCAATATGCAATGTAAACATACGAGTTGCCAACTATCAATGTTTAACACCAAAAAAGAACCACACAAAAGACATAAAAGTATTAGTAGTAGGTACATACATGCACTTTTTTAAAAGTAAGAACCTGCATATTCATTGCCCGCTTGAATGAGGACTTGAGGAGATATAAGGCTCTGCATAACAGTAGTAGTAGGTACATACATGCACTTTTTTAAAAACCATGTATCATGAATCGACCTCCTAATGTCAGAAATGTCATTCTCCACTTCGCCTTCGTCCATGGAATGAACAAATTTTTCAACCTTCCATTGGCAATTACTCCCCAATGTTACCCAAGACTCTTTTACATTGTACTTTTGCATTATCCTCATATTATCAAGATCAGTACGACATATGCAAAGACATTCATCCTTAATCCCCACCATCATATCCATGCTCGGAATATCCTCTTTATTAGGATTATACCTTGCGTCATCAGGTTGGGGAATTTCTTTAAATACCTCTTTGGATAAATCAAAAGAAATAATGAATGAGTTTTCATGAAATCCACGATGCATAAGCCAGTGAAGTGCCCCATTGCATAAAGTAGCAAGCTCTCCAGTAAACATACATGTATAGTTCACGTGGCCAACATGTTTCCAAACATTTGATTTCAAAGACAATACTTGGAAAGATGTCCGATACTCACCTTCCTTGACCCCGAACACAATCTTATAATCATTTGTAACTAGATCATACCCAAAACCCCAACATGATTCATTGGAAGCTAGATGTTTTTGCACCATTTTCTCTTCTCTAGTCCACGGATTGGCTACTTTAAATTCATTGCCATGAAAACTATTGATACATACGAGGCCATTTGAATAACCAACAATATAGTATTCTTGACCAACTTTAGGGCAGTGAACTGGTATAATAACCTGGTCAATCCTTGTATGTGGATTATCATTGCTGTTGTTACAATAGTTCAAATGAGTTTTGATAAAACTACGCTGGGAGATCAAAGATTTCCATGACTTACATACACTCTTGCATCTAATGAGATCCTCCACGTCCAATCTTACCAGTATTTGCTCAATTATTTCCTCAGGGATAATCTCTCCCATTGAAATTTTTCTTTTTTTTGTAACAGAAGAGTTCTCTTCCATTGAAACTCTTTCTGTAACGCACTTCTTTTCCGCTACAGCTTTTATTTTTTTTGTGACCAAATTTATTTCAATTGAAATTTTTCTTTTTTTTGTAACAGAAGAGTTCTCTTCCATTGAAACTCGTTTTGTAATGCACTTCCTTTCCGCTAAAACTTCTGTTCTTTTTGTGACCGAATTTTCTTCCATTGAAACTTTTCTTTTTTTTGTAGGACAGTTTTCTTCCATTGAAACTAGTAAGCGGCCTGAAATTACATATGGTCAAATTAGTGCCCTCAACAATTAATCAACAACAAACACATATTTAGATATTAATCTCACACAAAAACATTAGCTAATAAACTACCAAAAACATTATCAAACAGCTAATTTTTGGGATAAGAAAATTACAATCAACGAAAGTGTTTACCACATCCGGGTAGCAGAGTCACATTATTATGAGTCCTGAAACCTAGGGGTGGTTGTATTAGTCTATTTTCAGGGGTGGAAAACCTCATACTCACTTTTTTTTTTTTGGCTTACAAGCTTATCAACTGAACTTGNAATTGAACTTGTGGACCCTGTTCATCACCATCAAATCATCAATGGTGATTTCCACGGTATATTTAGGCCACAGAAAATTATTGCAATTATAAGTAACGAACAACAAATAAGAATAATAATATGAGCTTAATATAAACACATAGCAAATATATATTACCCGTAGTTACCAATATGCAGCAAGTTGTTTGAGTATTCGAATGAAACTACACAGCTTATGCTTACAACTTCACCCCATCATACCTCTTAGTTTTCCTCAACGGCTCTACAGGAAATGTTAGTACTTTAAATATCCGGATTTTTACAAATTATACAAAACTAAAAAATTCCAGATTTTAATATCAATGACTCGATTACATCGTATAAACCGGATTCATAACAATCTGCAATTACTATTGAGTTTTAACGGACAACGCAAGATAAAACGTGCTTTTGGAGCGGTAGATGGAATTCAAAACAAAGACAGTCAAGAAGTAGCAGTCAAACAGTTATACCAAAACAGTTTCAAATGTGTAGAGTAATTCATGAATGAGCTCTTTTGAATCATCTTACGAAAACAAATGTCTGTTCAAAGTATCGAGAAGTAGCAGTCAAAACAGTTTACTTATTTTGGCACCTATCACAAATGTCTTGATTGGGACAGAACATGTAGTACTTCATTCTTATTAATCTACATACTTAGTTTTCAAAGTAAAAAATAAAAAACCAAATTAATATAATTGATTGATTTAAAGAGTATTTAACTATAATCATGTAAAAAAATAAAAAACCTAGTAAAAACAAACCTTATATGTTGACAACCTGAAGAAGTGATTGGAGATAGTTTCGACCCATTCTATTGACCCAAATTGACATGTTTTTTTTTTTATTTATTTCAAAAAGATTTTAAAAGCCCATTGGACCCAAATGTTAAAATTATACATGACCCATAAAACCCAAAAGTTAAAATAAGGGCATCTACTATTCTACTATGGTGGTTTATGAAAAGATTTATAAAATTATGAAGAGGTCTAAAAACTTGTAAACCATAGTGAACATTCATTTCAAGCTTATGTGGCATGAAGAGGTCTAGGATATTGAACCTTTTCATAATTTAATGCACTTGAATTATATGAGATGTTTATAAAACTTGAAAAGGTTTATACATAGTGAGAATAAGTTTATAAAACAAAAATGTTTATAAATTAATGTCATAATACAATTATAAACCTTTAAAAAGGTTTACCATAGTGGATGCTCTAAGTGAACCAATTGACCCATATTTAACCTCTTTGGTTCACTTTTGCCACCTCTAATTACTACGGAGTACATTTTAATATCACATAAGTGGCCGTTTGGCATATATAGCAACTTATGATCTTATCGCATTACAGAATTACAATTAGCTATTTTAAGTATCCAATTACCTTATGGCTTAACATCTTATATGTGCCAGTATCGAGTTGTTTTTATCTAAAAGAGCTGATACATAAAAGCTCTTTTGAGTAAGTAACTGGACATTATCATAAGCATTTGTGGTTTTCGGCACTAATAAGTTGTTTCTAAAAGACCTTATTAAGCTCAAAATCTGATAACCGATAGCTTCTAAATAAGCAGAACACAAATTGACGACCAAGTGCATTTAAGAAAAGCTTACAAACATAAAGTTTACTGGACCAGGTGCATTTAGGTAAAATTGAGGTTCTAAAGTAGTTTGAATATAACAAAAAGTAACATCCATACCAGGGCAATTATCTAAACAGAAAACCGGCTTATCCAAGGGACATTGGGCGTTGGAAACACCAAAACAAACGGCTCTGAAATCGCCATAAAATCAATTAACATACGATAAATCTCGGTAACTTCTTCTTCCTAAAAGTAAACAAATACTAACTAACCAAATTTACTATTCAATAATTAACAGTGAATAATAAATAAATGAATGAATTGCTTACTTTTTATTGGAATCGTAATAAAGCTTGTACTTTTTTCGGTTGTACGAAACGCAGTTCGTTCTGAATCGTTGTTATCGGAGGATCCGTACACTTTAATGTCAAACTATTAATTAGTTTATATTTGTGAGTGTTCCAATAAATTTTGTGAGTGTGCGAATCACTTCCCTTATTGAAAGTGTGTCATAAATGTACAATTAGGTTTACCATGGTTTCCGATCTTTTGACCGATCAATCTACGGGCTTTAAATCTAGCGCCACACAGACTCAGACAAGACACAAGGTTTTCACCTAGCAAGAATTTAACTCGAGACATCTCACATTTTAGTAATTGTAGTCAGAAGACAATTATCAGGGCACATGTGAGTGGTTATAAAAGTACAATTTTGCCAGAAGCGCACTACAAGCGATTTGATGCAAATTATTAGTAGAGTAAATACTTGTTTATCCTCTTAAAGATACAATGTTTGATTTTTTGAGATAATCTAATACTAAACTTAATTATTGATTTAGTCTTAATTATAATCAACGTATGATATAAAATTGGAGAACTTTTGGTTGGGATGAAAGGGTGTCACTTGGGCTATGTTTGTAGTTGCCAAAAATGGTCAGTTGGTAACATGTCAACTTCATTAGTTAGTTACACTCAACTCAATTGAACTAGTGGCTATTTTCATATAAGCACATAACATAAAAGAAAGAAAAAAGCAAAAGTTGAAATATGTCGAAAAACGACCATCCATAATGTACAATGTATAGTGCAAACGAATATGCACAAAGTATTCGTATAGTTTTATTTACACACGTTTTAGAACGCCGAGAAAATGTGATCGTAGTACTTGTTCTATTTCAACGGTTTTTCGGACCATAAAGAATGTCATGATCACAGTCCAAACTTCAAACTTAAATAACATGAAACCAACTATACACAAAAGATCAATAAATTGATTACCTCATAGGCTCATATACAATTTATACAGAAACAAACACATGGGCTCGTGTTTAAGCCCACTGCATTCTCATTGTCAAAACTGTGTTGATAATAAGAACAGAAGCTCACAGTATGACCTGGAAATTTCAAAAAATCTTGAAATTGAAAAATCATTCGGCTGTGGTGAATACGGTTGTCCTTCCAAGAACAAAGAGAACAAGTGATAGCTCGATGAAGAAAATGGTGTTTATAAGACTACGGTCACACGTCCAACCATATATAGTAATGCCTCCTGGATTATTCTGCAGATACATGACTGCAAAAAAAGAAAAAAAAAAGAAAGGGTTAACTCGTGTGTACGTGGGACCCACAAGTTGAAAATGATAAATAACATGAAATGAACCTTAAAATATGACATAATCAGGTACAGGTTTGAGATTTCCTTTGTTTTGCATTCTTATATTCACGTCAAATAAAAATAATTTGACCTTTGAGGTCGACAAGAGTCTAGTCAACTTTTCCGGAAATAACTTGAATTATATGAAACTTTATAAAATACACAAGTAATGAATGAATCTCTGTATCTAAATTTTCACCAAAGCTGTTATTAATTTGATTTCTTGATAGCTGTATGTTTGACTTCAAAAGTCAAACTGTACCCCAAAATAATTCTTTTCACAGTCGAAGATCATTAAACCAATGGCAGATACAAGATTTCCGACCAACATAAGTTTCTTTTAAATGCATTATAAGACAAAATGTTTAATTTTTTACACTACAATATATAAAGTTTATATTTTTTACTTACGAAATGATTGACGCCTGTGGTACGAAGATAAATAAGACGTGACTTGTGCATTTGTAGGGAGTGGAACATAATTCATAGCTTCCATATCACTTACTGAAGAAACCGATCTCATTAAGCTACTTGCAGCCTCCAAGTTTCCGTTTGAATGTGAAAGTCTCATATGAGACCTATCATCGGGACCACATGATGCTAAAGCATGCCACCTACTTGCTAATGCCGCAATGCCTTGTGCCCTGTGGGATATCTTCGCTGCAGCATTCAAACAAAGAATCACCCCCACAACTTGTGCAATTGAGGAAACCTGTTGGAAAAGACGCAAAAGTTAATGATACAAGTACCTTTTTGACTTTTACAACTCAAACATACTCCTTTGACTTCTAAATTTAAAGAAAAATTTAACTTAATCTGTAAGAATTGAGAAAGCATTGAGCTTTACCGCAAAATCACCACCATTTATGAATGTAACTTTATCTCTAAATTCTGTGATTTGAAATAGAGTTGCAAACTGGCTCGAGGTGACAACTATGAACACAAGCAGAAGGTAAATCCGGAACCTATGGCTTATCTTTGACAGATGATGGCGTAAACGAGCATGCTCTTCTATAAATACCAAAACATCGGTTTCTCTTTCCAAAAGGTTTCCATAGTCATCAAAGTGGATGATTTGTAAATTGCATACTAAATGGAAGACTAAACAGGATGATAAAAAAATCACGGTCACGTAAGTCCATGAAACGGTTAAAGTGAATAGAACACCAAAAGATTGCCACCATGACTCACGGTGCATGTACATCATACGAACAACTTCACGAGCAATTTTCAATATTAGACATGGAAGAAACCATAATACTAGGGCGCGTTTAGCTTCCTGCAATTAAATTAAAAAATGTTCTAATTTGACAAGTTATAAATTCGATATAGTTCTCAAGCATTTAAGATCAACATAAGACTTTCAATATTTATTTCGATAATCAAAATCTTACAAAAAGTTCATATGACAATATCAGAATTAGGGGGTGTTTGGGATTGCTTATTTAAAACAGCTTATAGCCTTATATGCATAAGGAGGTAGCAACCTACTTATTTTTATGTGCTTATTTACTCCAAAGTCCAAACGCTCAAAACTGCTTATCTTATAAAGACCCCCGAGTCACTTTTACCCACAGACTCAAAACTAACTATTACGACTTCAAATCGCATTACCAAGTTTATACGGACATCCAAACACACCCTTAAACCTTTTATGGGTCCCATGATCAAATTATTGGCCGATACTAGCAATTATCTAAGTTATAATATTTATTCATCCTGTAATAAGGAACCATATACTTAAGAACATATAAGCAAAGAATCAAACTTTATTCCTGAACTTTCTCATATTCACCTAATCATTATTATACTTATTCGACAAAATATTCAGTCAAACATGTAATAAAGGTGTATAAACATTCTAGTACAAAATCATAGATAACTAAGTCAGAGTTGCCATTTCATATGTAACTTGTGAAATAAAAAATTACCAAGGTCATTTTTTTTTACCCGGTAAAGCAAAAATTTATAACCGGGTCATAAGAAATTTTGTATTTGCGAATGGGTGGCTTCCGGATACACTATCCCTAAAATCAAAAGATAACTAACCGCATTTAAGGGTGTTTGGGGTTGCTTATTAAAATTGTTAAAACTGTCTATAGACAACAACAAACCATATTTAAGTGAAATAACTAGTTTTTCAGCCAGTCAAAACTGCTTATAGACAACACCTAAATTTTGTTACTAAGAGCGTTTCTATTACATTGGCTCCTTTTTTTTACGAGGTAAGTAAAAAAACTATAACTGGGCCTACTACAGATGTTTAAATGTAGCTTCCATCTACAATATCCCTAAATTCAAACATATCTATTGGTTTCGTACCTATTAGGGGGTGTTTGAGATTGCTTATTAAAATTGCTTATTAAGTACTATTAATACCTCTTGAAAGTGTTTATTCAAATCAGCTCATTCTACAAAATAAACTTTTTTACTAAGTATCCTTTAGGGGGTGTTTGTATAAGCTTACTTTTGGGCTTGTGAGCTTATTCAACTCGGCTTATATATCATAAGCTCATTTTTTTGACATATTAGTGGACTAACTAAACAAGACATGCATGTATTTATGTGACGCAAAATTTCCAGACCAGGTTCATTTCGGAGAAATTGGGATTTTTAACGAAAATTTACACTAGGCGACAAACATCCTTCGGGTTCCCATGAACCCCCCGAACCCCCCTAGGTCCGCCCCTGGTTCACTTGTTGTGAAGTCATAAGAAGTTCATAACATAAAAAAGGCGAAAAAATGAGCTTCCAAGCCAAATAAGTTCATAATCCCAAAAATAAGTTTATGATATCTTTAAAGCTACACAAAAACAAACCTTAAGCAATCACAAATACCACCTTTATACTTACACAAACTATTTCACAAAAAAACATAACAAAACATAATATGAACAACTTACATTAATCTTTAACACATAATCCTTAGAAAACCTCTGAACATGGCCATGATACTGATCCACAAACAAAAACTTCCTAACTCCATATTTCCTCAAATTATGAGACAAACAAAGCAAAGCAACAGCAGCCAAACAAGCATGAGAAGACACAACCACAAGCTCAAACCCCTTAACTTGATACAAATCACATCTCAAACAATTAGTAGTCAACATAAGTACAATCACAGGCACCACAACACCAATCATTAAAAACATAAACCATGATAACCCAAATCTTAAAACAGAATCTTGGTTGAAACCCATTAAAAGTAGATAAAAATCCAATCTTTGAAGACCATCATCAAGATTATTGTTGTTGGTGTCATCATTTTCTTGATCTTCATGTAGAATGGTGTTATGGGTTTGGTTTGTTTTTATTAAAAGTGGTGTTTCTTGTGTTTCTTGATCTTGTGATGACAACATTTGTGTTGTGTTGTGTTACAATGTTTTTGGAAATGAAAATATGGAAAATTGTGTTATGGGAAGTTTGATTTTATAAATATAGGATTGGAGATTTGACATTGTGTTTTTTTATTTTATAATGATTTGTTGGATTGTGTTTGGGAAAGTTGTTATTGTCTTGTTTTTGAAGATGCAAATAATATTACTCCCTCCGTCCCAAAATAAGTGTCGAGTTTGACTCAGAGTCAAACTGGTTCAACTTTGACCTTATACATTTTTCTTGTGTTATATAATACTTGATGAAAAATTATACCAATGAAAAATACACTTAAAACCCAATCTATTCATATATTTTGCATCAAGTATTATATAACACCTGCAAAAATAGACAAGGTCAAAGTTGAACCAGTTTGACTCTGAAAAGTCAAACTGGACACTTATTTGACGGAGGGAGTAGTTAAAAAAAAATGCAAATAATATTTAATTGGGGTTTGAGTGGTCAGTTTGTGACACCTAGTATGTGGGGGTGATGTATAGATATTGGTCAATTTTTTTGTGATAGATGTAGAAAAAGTTATTGAAGTAGTTATTTCTCTTTATCAATGTCACAAGATTTTCTATCTTTAGCAATAAATGTATAGGTTCTTTATTTTGTTTCTAGAAAAATGTAATGCAATTTTAGGGCAGACTTTGTGGTCGGCGATTTTCCCACGACACATCATCTTCAGGTCATCAAAAATATTATTGTTATTTTCTCTTTAAATTAACCATTGCGACACCTTATTTCACTTCCCTTCAACCTTTTTCATTTTTTATCATTAAAAATACCAAAAACGCAATCACTCTGGTTCTGTCATTGTGTAGATTAGTCAATTTTGTTTTTGAAATTTGTAAAAGAAGTTTATCTTTTTTGTTGCATATGTTTTAGGAGGTTATTTTTTCACTCTATAAACATTAATTTGTGCAATATTTAGTTGTAAATTTATTATGTGATTTTTCATCAGGTTGTAGATTTAAATATACAAATAAAAGATGAAAGTGTGACAATCACAGTTCATATTCTTTTTTTGTTACATGTTTTTCTAGAAATCCAAATGTGAAAAATGGCAGTTCAAAAGAATATGAAAAATGATGTTTTTTGTATGGAAAGTTTTTATAAACATAGGATTGGAGATTCGACATTGTTTTTTTTTTAATAATAATCTGTTGATGAGTTTTGCTACAATCACAAAATGTTTAATAAAAACCTTCACAAAATGAGTTTTTTATGTTTTGATTGGTTTAGTAAAAGAGAAAAGAGATAAATTATAGCCAAAAGCATCAATAAAAAATAGACAACTTATTTTGTGGATGGTTTTTTTGTAAACAATTTCTGGTTGTAGCAAACCTCTTGTTGGATTGTGTTCGGGAAAGTTGCTATTGTCTTGTTTTTAAGATGCAAACAACATTTTAATGGGATTTTGATTGATGCAAATAACGTTTTAATGGGATAATTGTTATTGTCTTGATTTTGAGAGTTGTTAAAAAGATTATATTTTTTGTTGCATATCTTGACTTGAAAGTATTAATTTCTCTCGGTCAGTGTCACTAGATTTCTATTTTTAGCAATAAATGTAGGTGTTTCATTTTGTATCTAAACAGAATAAATTGTCATTTCACAATTTATGTAGTTTTAAGACTTTCTATTGGGGTTGAATCTTGAAACTAGAATAGATTCTAGATTTATTTTTATTTTTATTCTTTTTTATTATTATTTTTTTTTTGATAATTTGGTAATGTTTACTAGTATTCTCGTTTCACTCCAACAGATAATATGCAAAAGTTAATGTTCAACTGTTTGCTTAAGAAATGTTTGTCTACTGCAGGAAATGTAATTTTTCTTTTTTGCAAAATTGTCGTTCGAAATCACCCGAGCTTCATGCAGAAGGTTTGAATGGGCAGTTCCACCTTAAAAGAAACTAGACGAGATTATATTCAACTGAAAATAAAATTGAAATTGAAAACCAAGCTGGTTTAAACCGCTAGTTATATCGGGTTTTTTATACATGGTTAATTTCAATTTGAAACACAAACGTAGTCAAACTCTGAAATATGAATTTAGATTATAGAAACTGAAAATTTGGGTTGTGGAGTATTTGTTTAGCGTTCAAACTAGAACATCTATAAACATATAAGATTCAGTCCCAATATTTATGTGGAGTATTAATGACAACAATTGTAGCCATGAAGTTAAGATTCAGTCCCAAACTGAACTTGTGGATCCTGTTCATCACCATCAATGGTGATTTCCACAGTATATTTAGGCCACAGAAAATTATTGCAATTATAAGTAACGAACAAAAAATAAGAATAATAATATGAGCTTAATATAAACACATAGCAAATATATATTACCCGTAGTTACCAACATGCAGCAAGTTGTTTGAGTATTCGAATGAAACTACACAGCTTATGCTTACAACTTCACCCCATCATACCTTAGTTTTCCTCAACGGCTCTACAGGAAATGTTAGTACTTTAAATATCCGGATTTTTACAAATTATACAAAACTAAAAAATTCCAGATTTTAATATCAATGACTCGATTACATCGCATAAACCGGATTCATAACAATCTGCAATTACTATTGAGTTTTAAGTTTTAACGGACAACACAAGATAAAACGTGCTTTTGGAGCGGTAGATGGAATTCAAAACAAAGACAGTCAAGAAGTAGCAGTCAAACAGTTATACCAAAACAGTTTCAAATGTTTTGAATCATCTTACGAAAACAAATGTCTGTTCAAAGTATCGAGAAGTAGCAGTCAAAACAGTTTACTTATTTTGGCACCTATCACAAATGTCTTGATTGGGACAGAACATGTAGTACTTCATTCTTATTAATCTACATACTTAGTTTTCAAAGTAAAAAATAAAAAACCAAATTAATATAATTGATTGATTTAAAGAGTATTTAACTATAATCATGTAAAAAATAAAAAAAACCTAAAAACTAAAAAGTAAAAACAAACCTTATATGTTGACAACTGAAGAAGTGATTGGAGATAGTTTCGACCCATTCTATTGACCCAAATTGACATGTTTTTTTTTATTTCAAAAAGATTGTAAAAGCCCATTGGACCCAAATGTTAAAATTATACATGACCCATAAAACCCAAAAGTTAAAATAAGTGAACCAATTGACCCATATTTTACCTCTTTGGTTCACTTTTGCCACCTCTAACAATTTACTACGGAGTACATTTTAATATCACATAAGGCATATATAGCAACTTATGATCTTATCGCATTACAGAATTACAATTAACTATTTTATGTGTCCAATTACCTTATGGCTTAACATCGAGTTGTTTTTATCTAAAAGAGCTTTAAAAAGCTGATACATAAAAGCTCTTTTGAGTAAGTAACTGGACATTATAATTAGGGATGGCAAAAAAACCCGAACCCGACGGGGAAACCCGAAACCCAACATAATCGGGGCGGGGCGGGTCATGCTAATTGGGTTACGGGGCGGGTTTGGAGATTAAACGGGGATTTTAATCGGGTTTGGGGCGGGGAGCGGGGAATCCTCGCCCCGCCCCGCCCCGCCCCGCCCCACCTGATTAATATATACATATATTCAAATATATCTATACGTATATGGTATTTTGTTAGTATTTACGTAATAAAAAATATTACTCTAATATTGTTAGAGTTTTTTTATATTTATAAGAATGCGTAATTGTGATTATACAAACTCGTTTAGTGTCATATTTTAAGTTTTAATTTTTTTGTGGTATAATTTATCATTATTTACGTATAATATTATCATTGAAAATTTAATAAGGCTTGTTTGTAATTGATTACTAATAGGTTTGTTATTGCTAACGATATAAAAATAACAATAAATGTGAAATGGTGCGGCTTTGGTCGATAATTACACCAAAAGATGACGCCCCGATAAGATCCCCGATTAATACGGGGCGGGTTTGGGGGACCATCACGCCCCAACGGGGCGCTCCAATTAGATCCCCGATGAGGATCGGGGCGGGTTTGGGGAGAACTTTTGTAATCGGGTTTGGGGGTGGGGATGGCCGCCCCGCCCCAAACCCGCCCCGTTGCCATCCCTAATTATAATAAGCATTTGTGGTTTTCGGCACTAATAAGTTGTTTCTAAAAGACCTTATTAAGCTCAAAATCTGATAACCGATAGCTTAGACCAAGTGTATTTAAGAAAAACTAAACAAGCTTACAAACATAAAGTTTACTGGACCAGGTGCATTTAGGTCAAATCGAGGTTCTAAAGTAGTTTGAATATAACAAAAAGTAACATCCATACCAGGGCAATTATCTAAACAGAAAACCGGCTTATCCAAGGGACATTGAGCGTTGGAAACACCAATCGGAAGCTCCTTGTTTCGAACAAACGACTCTGAAATCGCCATAAAATCAATAACATACGATAAATCTCGGTAACTTCTTCTTCCTAAAAGTAAACAAATACTACTAATTAACCAAATTTACTATTCAATAATTAACAGTGAATAATAAATAAATAAATAAATGAATGAATGAATTGCTTACTTTTTATTGGAATCGTAATAAAGCTTGTACTTTTTTTGGTTGTACGAAAAGCAGTTCGTTCTGAATCGTTGTTATCGGAGGATCCGTACACTTTAATGTCAAATTATTAATTAGGGTTTATATTTGTGAGTGTTCCAATAAATTTTGGGAGTGTGCGAATCACTTCCCTTATTGAAAGTGTGTCATAAATGTACAATTTGGTTTACCATGGTTTCCGATCAATCTACGGGCTTTAAATCTAGCGCCACACAGACTCAGACAAGACACAAGGTTTTAACCTAGCAAGAATTTAACTCGAGACATCTCACATTTTAGTAATTGTAGTCATAAGACAATTATCAGGGCACATGTGAGTGGTTATAAAAGTACAATTTTGCCAGAAGCGCACTACAAGCGATTTGATGCAAATTATTAGTAGAGTAAATACTTGTTTATCCTCTTAAAGATACAATGTTTGATTTTTTGAGATAATCACTAAACTTAATTATTGATTTAGTCTTAAAAATAATCAATGGATGATATAAAATTGGAGAACTTTTGGTTGGGATGAAAGGGTGTCACTTGGGCTATGTTTGTAGTTGCCAAAAATGGTCAATTAGTAACATGTCAACTTCATTGGTTAGTTACACTCAACTCACTTGAACTAGTGGCTATTTTCATATAACCTCATAACATAAAAGAAAGAAAAAAGCAAGTTGAAACATGTTGAAAAAGGACCACCATAATGTACAATGTATACTGCAAACAAATATGCACAAAATATTCGTATAGTTTTATTTACAAACGTGTAGAACACCCATATGAATGTGATCATAGTACTTTTTATATGTTAATGATTTTTCGAACCATAAAGAATGTCAAGCCAAACTTCAAACTTAAATAACATGAAACCAACAACTATACACAAAAGATCAATAAATTGATTACCTCATATACAATTTATACAGAAGCAAACACATGGGCTCGTGTTTAAGCCCACTGCATTCTCATTGTCAAAACTGTGTTGATAATAAGAACAGAAGCTCACAGTATGACCTGGAAATTTCAAAAAATCTTGAAATTGAAAAATCATTCGGCTGTGGTGAATACGGTTGTCCTTCCAAGAACAAAGAGAACAAGTGATAGCTCGATGAAGAAAATGGTGTTTATAAGACTACGGTCACACGTCCAACCATATATAGTAATGCCTCCTGGATTATTCTGCAGATACATAACTGCAAAAAAAATTTGGGTTAACTCGTGTGCAAGTGGGACCCACAAGTTAAAAATGATAAATAACATGAAATGAACCTTAAAATATGACATAAGGTAAAGGTTTGAGATTTTCTTTGTTTTGCATTCTTATATTCACATTGTCAAATAAAAATAATTTGACCTTTGAGGTCGACAAGTCTCTAGTCAACTTTTCTGGAAATAATTTGAAGTATGTGAAACCTATAAAATATACAAGTAATGAGTGAATCTATGTATCTAAATTTTCACCAAACCTGTTATTAATTTGATTTCTTGATAGTTGTATGCTTGACTTCAAAAGTCAAACTGTATCCACAAATAATTCCTTTCACAGTCGAAGATCATTAAACCAATGGCAGATACAAGATTTCCGACCAACATAAGTTTCTTTTAAATGCATTATAAGACAAAATGTTTAATTTTTTACACTACAATATATAAAGTTTATATTTTTTACTTACGAAATGATTGTCGCCTGTGGTACGAAGATAAATAAGACGTGACTTGTGCGTTTGTAGGGAGTGGAACATAATTCATAGCTTCCATATCACTCACTGAAGAAACTGATCTCATTAAGCTACTTGCAGCCTCCAAGTTTCCGTTTGAATGTGAAAGTCTCATATGAGACCTATCATCGGGACCACATGATGCCAAAGCATGCCACCTACTTGCTAATGCTGCAATGCCTTGTGCCCTGTGGGATATCTTTGCTGCCGCATTCAAACAAAGAATCACCCCCACAACTTGTGCAATTGAGGAAACCTGTTGGAAAAGACGCAAAAGTTAATGATACAAGTACCTTTTTGACTTTTACAACTCAAACATACTCCTTTGACTTCTAAATTCAAAGAAAAATTTAACTTAATCTGTAAGAATTGAGAAAGCATTGAGCTTTACCGCAAAATCACCACCATTTATGAATGTAACTTTATCTCTAAATTCTGTGATTTGAAATAGAGTTGCAAACTGGCTCGAGGTGACAACTATGAACACAAGCAGAAGGTAAATCCGGAACCTATGGCTTATCTTTGACAGATGATGGCGTAAACGAGCATGCTCTTCTATAAATACCAAAACATCGGTTTCTCTTTCCAAAAGATTTCCATAGTCATCAAAGTGGATGATTTGTAAATTGCATACTAAATGGAAGACTAAACAGGATGATAAAAAAATCACAGTCACGTAAGTCCATGAAACGGTTAAAGTGAATAGAACACCAAAAGATTGCCACCATGACTCACGGTGCATGTACATCATACGAACAACTTCACGAGCAATTTTCAATATTAGACATGGAAGAAACCATATTACTAGGGCGCGTTTAGCTTCCTGCAATTAAATTAAAAAATGTTCTAATTTGACAAGTTATAAATTCGATATAGTTCTCAAGCATTTAAGATCAACATAAGACTTTCAATATTTATTTCGATAATCAAAATCTTACAAAAAGTTCATATGACAATATCAGAATTAGGGGGTGTTTGGGATTGCTTATTTAAAACAGCTTATAGCCTTATATGCATAAGGAGGTAGCAACCTACTTATTTTTATGTGCTTATTTACTCCAAAGTCCAAACGCTCAAAACTGCTTATCTTATAAAGACCCCCGAGTCACTTTTACCCACAGACTCAAAACTAACTATTACGACTTCAAATCGCATTACCAAGTTTATACGGACATCCAAACACACCCTTAAACCTTTTATGGGTCCCATGATCAAATTATTGGCCGATACTAGCAATTATCTAAGTTATAATATTTATTCATCCTGTAATAAGGAACCATATACTTAAGAACATATAAGCAAAGAATCAAACTTTATTCCTGAACTTTCTCATATTCACCTAATCATTATTATACTCATTCGACAAAATATTCAGTCAAACATGTAATAAAGGTGTATAAACATTCTAGTACAAAATCATAGATAACAAGTCAGAGTTGCCATTTCATATGTAACTTGTGAAATAAAAAATTACCAAGGTCATTTTTTTTTACCTGGTAAAGCAAAAATTTATAACTGGGTCATAAGAAATTTTGTATTTGCGAATGGGTGGCTTCCGGATACACTATCCCTAAAATCAAAAGATAACTAACCGCATTTAAGGGTGTTTGGGGTTGCTTATTAAAATTGTTAAAACTGTCTATAGACAACAACAAACCACATTTAAGTGAAATAACTAGTTTTTCAGCCAGTCAAAACTGCTTATAGACAACATCTAAAATTTGTTACTAAGAGCGTTTCTATTACATTGGCTCCTTTTTTTTACGAGGTAAGTAAAAAAACTATAACTGGGCCTACTACAGATGTTTAAATGTAGCCTCCATCTACAATATCCCTAAATTCAAACATATCTATTGGTTTCGAACCTATTAGGGGGTGTTTGGGATTGCTTATTAAAACTGCTTGTTAAGTATTAATACCTCTTGTATAAGCTCATTCTACAAAATAAACTTTTTTACTAAGTATCTTTTAGGGGGTATTTGTATAAGCTTATTTTTGGGCTTGTGAGCTTATTCGACTTGGCTTATATATCATAAGCTCATTTTTTGACATATTAGTGGACTAACTAAACAAGACATGCATGTGTTTGTGTGACGCAAAATTTCCGGACCAGGTTCATTTCGGAGAAATTGGGATTTTTAACGAAAATTTACACTAGGCGACAAACATCCATCGGTTCCCGTGAACCCCCAGGAACCCCCTAGGTCCGCCCCTGGTTCACTTGTTGTGAAGTCATAAGAAGTTCATAACATAAAAAAGGCAAAAAAATGAGCTTCCAAGCCAAATAAGCTCATAATCCCAAAAACAAGTTTATGATATCTTTAAAGCTACACAAAAACAAACCTTAAGCAATCACAAATACCACCTTTATACTTACACAAACTATTCAGAAAAAAACATAACAAAAATCATGAACAACTTACATTAATCTTTAACACATAATCCTTAGAAAACCTCTGAACATGGCCATGATACTGATCAACAAACAAAAACTTCCTAACTCCATATTTCCTCAAATTATGAGACAAACAAAGCAAAGCAACAGCAGCCAAACAAGCATGAGAAGACACAACCACAAGCTCAAACCCCTTAACTTGATACAAATCACATCTCAAACAATTAGTAGTCAACATAAGTACAATCACAGGTACCACAACACCAATCAATAAAAACATAAACCATGATAACCCAAATCTCAAAACAGAATCTTGGTTGAAACCCATTAAAAGTAAATAAAAATCCAATCTTTGAAGACCATCATCAAGATTATTGTTGTTGGTGTCATTTTCTTGATCTTCATGTAAAATGGTGTTATGGGTTTGGTTTGTTTTTATTAAAAGTGGTGTTTCTTGTGTTTCTTGATCTTGTGATGACAACATTTGTTTGTGTTGTGTTGTTACAATGTTTTTGGAAATGAAGATATGAAAAATTGTGTTATGGGAAGTTTGATTTTATAAATATAGGATTGGAGATTTGACATTGTGTTTTTTATTTTATAATGATTTGTTGGATTGTGTTTGGGAAAGTTGTTATTGTCTTGTTTTTGAAGATGCAAATAATATTAGTTTTTTTTTTTTAAAAAAAAAGAAAGAAAAAAAAAAGATGCAAATAATATTTAATTGGGGTTTGAGTGGTCAGTTTGTGACACCTAGTATGTGGGGTGATGTATAGATATTGGTCCATTTTTTTGTGATAGATGTAGAAAAAGTTATCAAAAATGATAGATGGACCTAATAAATAGGCCTAACTGTGGACCTACCGCATTAATAAATGTACAAGTTATTAATGCGGTAGGTCCACGGTTAGGTCTATTTATTAGGTCCATGTATCACATCTCAAAAGTTATTGAAGTAGTTATTTCTACTTATCAATGTCACAAGATTTTCTATCTTTAGCAATAAATGTATAGGTTCTTTATTTTGCTTCTAGAAAAATGTAATGCAATTTTAGGGCAGACTTTGTGGTCGGCGATTTTCCCACGACACATCATCTTCAGGTCATCAAAAATATTACTGTTATTTTCTTTTTAAATTAACAATTGCGACACCTTATTTCACTTCCCTTCAACCTTTTTTCATTTTTTATCATTAAAAATACCAAAAACGCAATCACTCTGGTTCTGTCATTGTGTAGATTAGTCAATTTTGTTTTTGAAATTTGTAAAAGAAGTTTATCTTTTTTGTTGCATATGTTTTAGGAGGTGATTTTTCCACTCTCATATCTTATTTATAAACATTAATTTGTGCAATATTTAGTTGTAAATTTATTATGTGATTTTTCATCAGGTTGTAGATTTAAATATACAAATAAAAGATGAAAGTGTGACAATCACAGTTCATATTCTTTTTTTGTTACATGTTTTTCTAGAAATCCAAATGTGAAAAATGGCAGTTCAAAAGAATATGAAAAATGATGTTTTTTGTATGGAAAGTTTTTATAAACATAGGATTGGAGATTCGACATTGTTTTTTTTTAATAATAATCTGTTGAATGAGTTTTGCTACAATTACAAAATGTTTAATAAAAACCTTCACAAAATGAGTTTTTTATGTTTTGATTGATTTAGTAAAAGAGAAAAGAGATAAATTATAGCAAAAAGCATCAATAAGAAAATAGACAACTTATTTTGTGAATGGTTTTTTTGTAAACAGTTTCTGGTTGTAGCAAACCTCTTGTTGGATTGTGTTTGGGAAAGTTGCTATTGTCTTGTTTTTAAGATGCAAACAACATTTTAATGGGGTTTTGATTGATGCAAATAACGTTTTAATGGGATAATTGTTATTGTCTTGATTTTGAGAGTTGTTAAAAAGATTATATTTTTTGTTGCATATCTTGACTTGAAAGTATTAATTTCTCTCGGTCAGTGTCACTAGATTTCTATTTTTAGCAATAAATGTAGGTGTTTCATTTTGTTTCTAAACAGAATAAATTGTCATTTCACAATTTATGTAGTTTTAAGACTTTCTATGGGTTGAATCTTGAAACTAGAATAGATTCTAGATTTTTATTCATTTTTTTATTTATTTTTATTATTATTTTTTTTGATAATCTGGTAATGTTTACTAGTATTCTCGTTTCACTCCAACAGATAATATGCAAAAGTTAATGTTCAATTGTTTGCTTAAGAAATGTTTGTCTACTTCAGGAAATGTAATTTTTCTTTTTTGCAAAATTGTCGTTCGAAATCACCCAAGCTGGTTTAAACCGCTAGTTATATCGGTTTTGTTATACATGGTTAATTTCAATTTGAAAAACGTAGTCAAACTCTGAAATATGAATTTAGATTATAGAAACTGAAAATTGGGTTGTGGAGTACTCCGTATTTGTTTAGCGTTCAAACTAGAACATTAACCATAAACTTAAGCTTGTATTAAATGGTATAAATGAACTTATAAACCATTTCTTGTAATATTAGCTCATGTCCATATTAGGTGTTATACTCAACAAAAATATGTTTAGACATTTTTCACCCATCGAAAACGCTCACAAAAAACTAAACCACATGGCAGATTTAAAATACACGTATACACCTAGTGTACATGTTTCATGACTGAAACTAAGATCCAAATATAAAATTTTAAAAATAAAGCTAGTTGTAATAAACAAATTAAATTAGAGAATAAAAAAACAATCATTGGTGGCTTAGTTTGGATTGTTCTTGCGCGCGTGCTTAATCCAGGGCGTGACAAACATACCTCAATAAATCTTTTTTTTAATTTATGGAACGTGTCACAATATTTTTTTAACAAAACAAATGAACTTAGGATAGACTCTCTAGAAGTATGTAATGAGCACAACAACAATAATGTCCAATTCAATTGAAACGAGGTGTGGAGGGAATTTTAAATGAGGGATCATCCACTCACAAATCACACACAAATATTCATACGTTGAGGTGTCAATCAGCCACTGATTGATGAGATTTTATCTCATCCCACCAATCAGTGGCTGACACTTCAGCGTGTGGATGTTTTGTGTGATATTTGTGAGTGAATGTAGCATTTTTAATTTTAAATATAGTTAACATATTAAAAAGTATTTTAAATATAGTTAACATCACCTAAAAAGTCATGAAATCTTGACGACTTTTCTTTCATATGTCACTTGAACAGTCATCATTATGCAATAATTTGATAGAATAAAGCTAGTCAACATTTAAGCATTCTTTACACTTTATATTATTGCAATTTTTTATGGCATATTGAAAAAGTAGCTATTAAAGATTGCATAGAGTCATAAACTTTGACATGGGTCAATTAATAAAAATCTTTTAGACGTGCACATAGCACCGTCTTTTAACAAGGCTCAATGTAGGAATATGGGGATGTTCATCGGTTTGGTTATCGTGTTGTTCAGTTTATTCAGTTCGGTTAGTTCAATTAAACTTTTTATACGTAATACCAAAAACAAATCTAACCGAATTCAAATTGTATTAAATCGAACTAAAAACCGAATTTGAATGCGGTTCGATTTTCATGTTGACCCGAATATCCTGGATTACATAATTTATATATATTTTTATTTAATTATATAGATTTTAGCAAAAAAAGAAAAAAATTCAAGCTTAAAATATGTTATATTTTATTACTAGGAAAGAGTTTTAATGGTTTTTTGTTTATATAAATATATAAAAAAAAATATATTTATGTGAATTCGATTTTCGGATCAGATCGCTTTTCATTTTGCCAAAGCCACATCCAAACCGAAAACTGAATATTTAATTCGGTTCGTTTCGGTTTTGGCAAATTAGGTTCGGTTTGGGTTTTGTGGGTTACCCGATTTGTGAACACCCCTAGAATACATGTATTTTCTTAAAGAAATTAAGGAGACTGAAGATTACAATCCATAACTTATTAAGTAGCAATTACATTGTAAAAATATAAGCCTATACCACCCAAAAAAATGTTTGATGGCAAGATACAGCTTATTTAAGAGCTTCACTTATCAAAATAGGAAGCTCGTATGCTAATATTTGTTGGCTGCAAATGTTGCGTGAAAATGGTAAATCTAATGAATGTCATGTGAAACACATTTGCTAATGCGTGTGTTGGCCGCAAATGTTGTGTAACGAAAAGAAGAGAGTTGTTACCGTATGGCCTAAAATAGGAAGTAATTTCGAGAAAGGGGGACAGATGTAGCTGCAGCGCATGTAAGATGCACACCATCTGCAGTCACCGCGTATGTCTCAGGATCAACCTCAATGTTTGGGAGGGCGTCATTAAGTTTCATGTCGAGTTTAGTGAGCTTTCTGACGTTTTTCACACTTGTCACTTTTTTATTGAGTCCGTAAAAGGTCTTTACATTGCAGTCCACAGCAGCCTGTTGGTCATTTATTTACTATATCAAGTTTCTGAACAAACATCATATGCATATCATGGGTGTAGCAGATAGTTAATCTACATCGAACCCAGTAAATTTTATAACATTCACCCATGCTTTTCCATCTCAAAGTAACAGGTCTGTCGCGTGAGATGCACATGTATTTGTGTGAATGTGTGTATCAAGAGATATGTCCATACCTTGCTGACAAAAGCAATGGAGTTGGCGCTTCCAGCCTTGCCGAATGCTCCAAACATGGGCCTCATTATAACCTGTTATAAGTAGCAAGCTGAATTCAATAGTCTTGACAGGAACAGGACACGATGGAATTTAATTATTGGGATTTCAAATGGTTTATGAATACGTCAGTCAATAAGAGAGACTTTAATTCAAATCTCATATTTTTTCTTATTACCGGCTGAGGAGTAGGAATGCTTGCATTTGGATCCCCCATGTTCGCATATGCAATATCACCTCCTTTAATCACCATTTCTGGTTTTGCCCCAAAGAATGATGGCTTCCAAATGACAAGATCCGCCAACTTTCCTACCTGCATTGTTCAGTGTGATTAATAATTCACATATAAATTTTCTTAGACCAAAAACTGTTATTCGCTCTTCTGGCCTTCTACTGTCTTATCACGTGAAAGATAATAGGAGTTTCAGACTACATACCTCAACTGACCCAACATGGTCAGAGATCCCATTAGCTATAGCTGGATTAATTGTGTACTTTGCAATGTAGCGTTTGATGCGGAGGTTGTCATTATCCGGGATGTTACCATCAATCGAGCCTCTTTGTAGCTTCATCTTATGAGCTGTTTGCCAAGTTCTGCAGATTACCTGATACATCGACTCAACTGATGTTAGTATCAAAAATTAATATACGGTAAACTAAATCATGCTTCTAACTGTATGAACTTCTAATAAAAGAAAAGCAAATGTGTTCTATAAGTAACCTCTCCAATGCGGCCCATAGCCTGTGAATCAGATGATATAATGCTTATCGCCCCCATATCATGCAAAATGTCTTCAGCAGCAATCGTTTCAGCTCGGATCCGTGACTCAGCAAAAGCTACATCCTCTGGTATGTTCTTATCAAGGTGATGGCAGACCATCTGTGAAATAGTGAATAATTTGAGAGCATGATATCTAGCACAATAATTATTTGTTCTTTTTTTCTATATTAACTTACTAGCATATCAAGATGCTCGTCTATAGTATTCTTAGTGTAAGGACGTGTTGGATTTGTTGAGGACGGTAGAACGTTCTTAACACCACACACTTTGATGATATCAGGAGCATGACCACCCCCTGCACCTTCACTGGAACCAAAAGGATAGAAACGACAGATTCAGTTACACATTTGCCAGAATCTACGTATGTATATAAAAAAAAATGTGGAAAAACACATCCACATATGCATTTATCGATTTAAGTGCCTAATAAGTGGTAAGAGAAAGCTCTTACCTGTGGTACGTATGAATTGTTCTATCCTTAAATGCAGCGATTGTATGTTCTACGAATCCAGATTCGTTCAAGGTGTCAGTGTGGATATTAACCTGTCAAAACTGAAAATTGGCAAATAAACGACATTTAAAAGTAACCTGAAATTTTAAAAGCTGTAAGAAAAAGCAACCTGGATGTCATATTGATCTGCAACAGTCAAACAATTATCTATAGCCGCAGGAGTGGTTCCCCAATCCTCATGGAGCTTCAGTCCCATTGCGCCGGCCCTGATTATTTCATGTAGCCCTTCTGGTTTAGCGCTATTTCCCTGAAAGACAAACATAGTAAAGATCCTTTCAAATCATGAGGAAAACGTCCCTAATACATGTTAAGTTGTTAACTACATGCTTAATTATATAATACTACGGATAAAGAAGGTATACTTTTCCAGTGAATCCAAAATTCATCGGTATGTCATCAGTGGCTTGAAGCATAAGTTTCATATGCACAGATCCAGGGGTACAAGTAGTTGCACGTGTCCCTTCAGCAGGTCCTGTCCCACCTCCTATCATTGTTGTGATTCCTATACACCATCACATGCAAGAAACCAAATAAGCCTATTGGGAAATCATGTTGAGATCTTGCGACTTGACATTTTCTATCAAGAAACAGGTGGAGATCTTACCACTAGCTATTGCTTCATATGCTAACTGAGGGCAAATGAAGTGCACGTGACAATCTATGGCGCCAGCTGTCACTATCTTCCCTTCTCCGGCTATGACCTCTGTGCTAACCCCAATGATCATGTTACTCGAGACGCCATTCATGGCATCAGGATTTCCTGCTTTCCCAATGGCAGATATACAACCTCCTTTGATACCTATATCTGCTTTGAAAATTCCAGTATAATCAATTATCAAAGCATTCGTAATAACGGTATCCAGACAATCAGATGCAGAGTACCCTGAAGCTTGCCCCATTCCATCTCTTATAACTTTTCCTCCACCAAAGACACACTCGTCACCATAAACAGCGAAATCTTTTTCAACTTNTGAACACCCCTAGAATACATGTATTTTCTTAAAGAAATTAAGGAGACTGAAGATTACAATCCATAACTTATTAAGTAGCAATTACATTGTAAAAATATAAGCCTATACCACCCAAAAAAATGTTTGATGGCAAGATACAGCTTATTTAAGAGCTTCACTTATCAAAATAGGAAGCTCGTATGCTAATATTTGTTGGCTGCAAATGTTGCGTGAAAATGGTAAATCTAATGAATGTCATGTGAAACACATTTGCTAATGCGTGTGTTGGCCGCAAATGTTGTGTAACGAAAAGAAGAGAGTTGTTACCGTATGGCCTAAAATAGGAAGTAATTTCGAGAAAGGGGGACAGATGTAGCTGCAGCGCATGTAAGATGCACACCATCTGCAGTCACCGCGTATGTCTCAGGATCAACCTCAATGTTTGGGAGGGCGTCATTAAGTTTCATGTCGAGTTTAGTGAGCTTTCTGACGTTTTTCACACTTGTCACTTTTTTATTGAGTCCGTAAAAGGTCTTTACATTGCAGTCCACAGCAGCCTGTTGGTCATTTATTTACTATATCAAGTTTCTGAACAAACATCATATGCATATCATGGGTGTAGCAGATAGTTAATCTACATCGAACCCAGTAAATTTTATAACATTCACCCATGCTTTTCCATCTCAAAGTAACAGGTCTGTCGCGTGAGATGCACATGTATTTGTGTGAATGTGTGTATCAAGAGATATGTCCATACCTTGCTGACAAAAGCAATGGAGTTGGCGCTTCCAGCCTTGCCGAATGCTCCAAACATGGGCCTCATTATAACCTGTTATAAGTAGCAAGCTGAATTCAATAGTCTTGACAGGAACAGGACACGATGGAATTTAATTATTGGGATTTCAAATGGTTTATGAATACGTCAGTCAATAAGAGAGACTTTAATTCAAATCTCATATTTTTTCTTATTACCGGCTGAGGAGTAGGAATGCTTGCATTTGGATCCCCCATGTTCGCATATGCAATATCACCTCCTTTAATCACCATTTCTGGTTTTGCCCCAAAGAATGATGGCTTCCAAATGACAAGATCCGCCAACTTTCCTACCTGCATTGTTCAGTGTGATTAATAATTCACATATAAATTTTCTTAGACCAAAAACTGTTATTCGCTCTTCTGGCCTTCTACTGTCTTATCACGTGAAAGATAATAGGAGTTTCAGACTACATACCTCAACTGACCCAACATGGTCAGAGATCCCATTAGCTATAGCTGGATTAATTGTGTACTTTGCAATGTAGCGTTTGATGCGGAGGTTGTCATTATCCGGGATGTTACCATCAATCGAGCCTCTTTGTAGCTTCATCTTATGAGCTGTTTGCCAAGTTCTGCAGATTACCTGATACATCGACTCAACTGATGTTAGTATCAAGAATTTATATACGGTAAACTAAATCATGCTTCTAACTGTATGAACTTCTAATAAAAGAAAAGCAAATGTGTTCTATAAGTAACCTCTCCAATGCGGCCCATAGCCTGTGAATCAGATGATATAATGCTTATCGCCCCCATATCATGCAAAATGTCTTCAGCAGCAATCGTTTCAGCTCGGATCCGTGACTCAGCAAAAGCTACATCCTCTGGTATGTTCTTATCAAGGTGATGGCAGACCATCTGTGAAATAGTGAATAATTTGAGAGCATGATATCTAACACAATAATTATTGTTCTTTTTTTCTATATTAACTTACTAGCATATCAAGATGCTCGTCTATAGTATTCTTAGTGTAAGGACGTGTTGGATTTGTTGAGGACGGTAGAACGTTCTTAACACCACACACTTTGATGATATCAGGAGCATGACCACCCCCTGCACCTTCACTGGAACAAAAAAGTATAGAAACGACAGGTTCAGTTACACATGTGCCAGAATCTACGTATGTATATTAAGTAGTAGATGTCAAAAAAGTGTGGAAAAACACATCCGCATATGCATTTATCATTTGATTTAAGTGTCTAATAAGTGGTAAGAGGAAGCTCTTACCTATGGTATGTGTGAATTGTTCTATCTTTAAATGCAGCGATTGTATGCTCTACGAATCCAGATTCGTTCAAGGTGTCAGTGTGGATATTAACCTGTCAAAACTGAAAATTGGCAAATAAACAACATTTAAAAGTAACCTGAAATTTTAAAAACTGAAAGAAAAAGCAACCTGGATGTCATATTGATCTGCAACAGTCAAACAATTATCTATAGCCGCAGGAGTGGTTCCCCAATCCTCATGGAGCTTCAGTCCCATTGCGCCGGCCCTGATTATTTCATGTAGCCCTTCCGGTTTAGCGCTATTTCCCTGAAAGACAAACATAGTAAAGATCCTTTCAAATCATGAGGAAAACGTCCCTAATACATGTTAACTACATGCTTAATTATATAATACTACGGATAAAGAAGGTATACTTTTCCAGTGAATCCAAAATTCATCGGTATGTCATCAGTGGCTTGAAGCATAAGTTTCATATGCACAGATCCAGGGGTACAAGTAGTTGCACGTGTCCCTTCAGCAGGTCCTGTCCCACCTCCTATCATTGTTGTGATTCCTATACACCATCACATGCAAGAAACCAAATAAGCCTATTGGGAAATCATGTTGAGATCTTACGACTTGACATTTTCTATCAAGAAACAGGTGGAGATCTTACCACTAGCTATTGCTTCATATGCTAACTGAGGGCAAATGAAGTGCACGTGACAATCTATGGCGCCAGCTGTCACTATCTTCCCTTCTCCGGCTATGACCTCTGTGCTAACCCCAATGATCATGTTACTCGAGACGCCATTCATGGCATCAGGATTTCCTGCTTTCCCAATGGCAGATATACAACCTCCTTTGATACCTATATCTGCTTTGAAAATTCCAGTATAATCAATTATCAAAGCATTCGTAATAACGGTATCCAGACAATCAGATGCAGAGTACCCTGAAGCTTGCCCCATTCCATCTCTTATAACTTTTCCTCCACCAAAGACACACTCGTCACCATAAACAGCGAAATCTTTTTCAACTTCAGCAAACAAATCGGTATCACCAAGACGAATTTTGTCTCCAACAGTAGGACCATATATATTAGCATATTTCTCACGAGTTATTTTACAAGCCAGTGGAGATCCTTCTACAATAGTACCATTACTGAAATCAAACGACAACCATCTATTAGACATATCATTATGCAACAGTAAATAAATCGGAATATGATCTTTTCATTTCTTAACTCGGTATTAGTATCTGTTGAATTGCCAAATCCTCTTGCGTGTACAGATTCCATCACTGTTTCGACATTTGCATCGTTGACAAAGTTGTCTGCAATTGCATTACCTCCTCTTATAACTTGATTACCGCCAATTCTTACAAGAATGACAGATTTTGCATCCCCTGGCTAGAAATATCCGATTTAAATTTGCTTCGATTCAGGCTAAAATTATGTTTCAGAATACATGACAAAAGAAACTAGGAAGGACACCGCAAATGGAGTAACACATATTATAAATCTTAATATGAAGGAAATACGATTCAATATTCTACCTCAAATCTGGTGGCTGTTCCTGCCGGTATATTTAACCTCATGCCATAGGCTTTTCTACGATCAAAAATCAAAGATGGATTGACCTCAATAAAATGATAATGGCTGCCAACCTGAAAGTTTCGAAATGGATTAGTTTAGCAAGTTATACACATATAAAACATCAGACTACCAACTTCTGAGATAGCTATTATAACCTCAAGTTATAGCCTTAATAACAGTCTATCTCGAAGTAGTGAAGACTGTGCGAAAAATCTCGGAAAATGTACAAAGGAAAATACCTGTATTGGTCTATCTCCATCGTTAGTTACTTTAAGGATTACAGCTTCCCTTCCTGAATTAAGCAATATATGCCCATTTCGAAGGATTAGTTCGCCAGGAATCTTACCATCTTCCATGATTGGAAACTTTTCAAGTGACGGAACTGCAAAAGCAACAAAGTTTCCATCTAATTAGTACCCTCAAAGAAAATTTAAAAACTGTTATCCCATAGTAAACACTAACTAGGTGAGGGTAAAATAGTCCTTTTAAATAGGAAAATACGCTAGTCCGTTCCATGGTATTAGAAACACAAAGATCATATAAGATACGTAAAATAAATCTCTGCAGATAACAGTATAGATTGCTTACTTGGAAGGAAAGAACCATGTAAAGCTAGATCCAAGTTTCCATTTTCACTTGATACTGGATCATGTACAGTAATTAACTTTGTACCATCGGGAAAGGTACCCTCAACCTGAACATAATTCAATAAGATGGTCCTGTTAAATCCTATATTTTCAAGGTCGAATTATCAAGAAACATTGATATCAAATGCAAATTAAGTTACCTGCACGGAATCTAAAAGGTGTGGGACTGTTGGAAGAACTTGTCTCCTGTTGATTAAGAAAAAAATATGTAAGATTTATGTCCTAACATTCAGATCACTGTTAAATACGGAAACTTATATCTAGCTACCAACGGGAGTATGGGAAGTATATTAGACATCAGTTTGTAAAAGTATTTCATCCATTATTGGATATAGACTTGTGTAATTCATCAAGAACTGAGAACACTCGCTTGAACTTTCATTGGATAAGTTCAACTGAATCACAAAGATACAACCATTATGAAAAATACGATTGCTTCTTTGTGAAAACAAGGTTTTTTTTAGTATGGATCAATTATAACCATGTATTACAATTGCAGACCTCAAAAATTAACAAGCCGTGCAGATAAACCTAATGTCATCAACAGCTACGATGACACCTTACAGATAAAGAAAGTTCATAATACGGATTATATTACAATGTACCTTCCTAAAAGCTGTCTGCCAATATCCATTAATTCTGCCACACTTTTGTCACCATCATGTACAAATTCCAAAATCTAACAACACGCAGAGATGATGGTCAGGTTATTTGAACTCGATTAAAAGCTTTCTTACAGCTCACACATCCAACATATTCATGTTTATAGTGCTAATAGGTGTTAATGTCATTATCAAAATATCTTAAACACATGAAATAAACAACTCATACAATTTCGAAGTTCTTGTTGGTGATCATTTCCCATTCCAGAAACTTGAACCTAATTTTGGCACTACATATTTATAAACAGATGCAGTAACGAACCATAACTAGTTTCGTCTTTACAAGTAAAAGAATATTGATACTAAAAAATCGAATACCATTCATCTGTGGAACTCAACCTTTTTCAACAAATCAATAAGTACATACATCTTTTACCTAACAAATACGAGAACTTAATAAATCTAACGACAAATTTGCAACAAATCTACATCAATAGTGCAAAGTACATGTTCGAGACGAATTACACAAGTACTTAAGCTAAGAGTCTTTCACACAGGAATTAATGAATTATACAAACTAAAATCAATCAAGTTATGATATATACCTATAAATGTAACAACCCGTCCCACATCGGTATCTGATAAGTCATTTGAGCTTGTTATGAGTCTAAGGTAGCGGCTACTAGTACCATTCCCCATGGTTTTTCAAGGGGTGTTTGTGTAAGCTTATCTTATGAGCTTATTGAAAATTTGATAAGCCCATAAGCTCAACTTAGCCTATCAAATTTTCAATAAGCTCATCAAATAAGCTTGGACAAATACCCATTGCTTTCGGCTTTGGGGGGTGTTACAAAAAGTATGTCTAATTCATTGGACACATGGCTTTCACATTTTCTCTCTCTACATTTGTATCATCCACATGTCGTCATCATATTGTTAGGCCGCTTACCTATAAATAATTTCTCAAATCTACCATTCATTCAAATACTCCAAATCATCATGATACACTGGCACATGATATATTCATCCATCATAATGTTTTAAAGAGTGTTCAAGTAATTTAACTTTATACAAGCTCGTTTTCATTAGCTTGAGCTTATAAAAGCTTTGATAAGCTAGCTTCCAAACACACCAGGCTTACCTATAAATCATTTCTAAAATCCATATCTAATACTACGGGTATGTTTGGCACAATGGGCTGGGCTGGGGCTGGGGCTGGAGCTGGAGTTTATATTATAAGCCGAAAGATGAATCTTATATTTTTATAAAGTTGTTTGGCGAATTAGTTGGAGCTGAAGCTTATTAATGTAAAATCACATAAAAATACATCAAATTAATTTCACATACATTTCCAGCTCTTATATGATAATTCGTTATATTTTTAAAGGTATTTAAGTAATTTAACTAGTCATAAGCCCGTATAAGCCCCTTTCTATGGGCTTGGGCTTATGAAGGCTTATGGCTTATTTGGCATATTTTATAAACCATAAGCCTGTGTGACAAACGAGACTTATTTTATAAGCCGACTTATTTTAAAAGCCCAAGCCCCCATAAGCCCTTCGCCAAACATAGCCTACATATAAAGAGAAAATACATTTGCTTAAAACTAAAAAAATGAGTAATGTTGTTAGACTAAAATACATCTACTTATAAAAAGCAACGCAATTTATTAAATACTTTTAATAATTACAATTTAACACGTATATAGATAAAATAAAATTGCACACACAAATTAACGCTACAATACACCTTCGTTGCTATGCGCGAGTAATCGTCTAGTTACTAAAATTCTCCATATATTTAAATGTTTGGACATCAAATATAACTAAAAAATATTTACATGAAAATGGATCATTTCACGTGAAAGTAAAATAATAGTACCTGAGTAGCGATAAGAGCAACGGATTCGGTATAATTAAGACGCAGACCGCGAGCGAGACGCTTCTGAGCTAAAAAACCAGCATTATGTAACATCAACTTCTCCACTTCCCGAGGTGATAACTTCATCTTCTTTCAATTATCGATCAAAATTACTACTGTATTAATCTCAAGTTCTCAACTAAAAAAATGATATATGATTTATTTAACTCAGTTTGAGATTATGAGTGTAATAGGGTTGACTGAATCTTTTTTAGTATATCCATTAATGATTGGTCAGTCAGTTTGTTTCAAGGATTGTAAGCTTTTAGTCCTTTATGTTTTATTTCTTTTTGACAAAATTACATGTCAACCCAAAATTACATGTTGCGTCCCTATTCGATTTTAATTATACCTATTTTTCAAACTAGTTGCATCAAGTGGTCCCTGTTATGGTAAATAGGGACTATCCGTGTAATAAAAAAATTACACAGATGATCCTTATTTTTTAAAATAAGGACCACTGATACAACTAGTTTGAAAAATAGGGATTATCCATGTAATTAAAATCGAATAGGGACGCAACATGTAATTTTGGGTAAACCACAGAGACGAAACATGTAATTTAAACTAGATTACTCGTGCATAGTGACGGCAATGTAAAGTAGCGTCGATTTGTGTGTGCAATTTATTTTTTTTATTATTTTTTTTATTTTTTATTTTTTTACGGATGTGGAGTAGGTGAAAGTGAAGAAAGCTAGTGGTTTAAGTTGTAATTAAGTATTTGAATATTTAGTAGATTCTGTTGACTTTTAATCTTACAACATTACTCATTTTTTAAAGTTTTTAAGTTTTAAGTAATGTTTTTCTCTTTATATATGTAGTATAAACTAGGGTGACCACAAACCAAACCAAACTGAAAAATCGAATCGAACTAAACTAACCGGACATATTTTGGTCCACCCTTTTTCTCATTTTTGGTCCTTGGTCCGGTTTGATCTTATACAAAACCGGCTATTATGCTTTTTGGACTGGACTGAAAATTTTGAAACTCGACAACTTCATCTTTCTTCTATTTATAAGAAACAAACATAAATTACAATTATATTGATTCGAAACTTGATACTGTTTTTGTCACTGTGATTGAACTCAAAATTATGATTTTGAACAAATAAAATCGGCGATTGAAATAGTGACAAGTGTTGACTGAACCTTAGTATCAGGGATGTTTGTTTAAGCGACTTAAGAGCTTATTTATTTTTTGACGTATTTTAGATTTATGAGCGTATATAAGTTTATTATGATACATGAAACTTATATCATAATAAACTTACATGAGCTTAAAAATCTTACTATAAAGCGAAAAATTCAACTTACAAAATATAAGCTGAAAGCCAAATAACTCGTAAGCTCACATATAAACTTAAACTAACACCCTCTTAGTATTAGTACATCCATGAAATGAATGACTCAACTTTATTTGCTATTGGTCATTTACAAGGATTGTAATATTGTCAATTTTAGTCCTTTGAGATTTATTTCTTTTACTTTAGGCACTCTTAGTCCTCATAACATTTGACTATTTTTTATTTTATTTTTTTATTTTAACGAAGAGGTTTTCCTGCTAGTTCTCAAACATTTTTGTATTTCGTTAGAGATGGTTTACGTGATTTTAGGGGAACCGCTGAGATGATTTATGTAGAATGTGGGGTTAACGGACTATCCGGGTTTCGGCCGGAATATCCGGGTCTTGGCCGGATATAGCCGGGTCGAGGCCGTATCTATCCGGGTCTAACCGGGTTTTGGCCGGATCTATCCGGATATAACCGGGTCTTGGCCGTATCTATCCGGGTCTTGGCCGGATCTATCCGGATATATCCGGATCTTGGCCGGAACATCCGGGTCTAGCCGGGTCTTGACCGGATATAACCGCATATACCGGGACTTGGCCGGGTCTAACCGGAGATAGCCGGGACTTGGCCGGGTCTAATTGGAGATGGCCTGGTCTAATCGGAGATGGCCGGGTCTTGACCGCATAAGCCGGGTTTTGTTCCTATTGTGGTATATTTTAGAAGTAAGCTACTTTTTTAGTGGTGGTTTACGTAAATGAAGACATGAGAATTGAGATCATATATATTTTTTTTTAACGTCGTTTTAGTTGTTAGATGTTAGTTGTTAGTTGTTGGCTCGAGTTAGTGTCGCATCCTCGGGCAGAGATACCAACCGCGAGCCTCTCCTTAGGGGATAACCCCACTCCTATACCCGATTCGTCTGATATCATTAGAGCTTGTGGTTCCCAAGTGAGGACTTTCCGGTCGGTCAACCAAACCGGTACTACTCTCACTTGGGCTCGCTTAACTACTTAAGCCTAGCTGATGAGAATTGAGATCATATAATACAACTTTTCTCAAAACGTGACACGTTTCTAACAATAAAATCTTTTAGAAGTAAACTACCTTTTTAAATAAAGACTTCTTGGTACGGATTTCATGTATCCCATTCACAAAGATTTTACACTTAAATATCAAATTTAAAAAATACAAGCACTAGATCAAAAAGACAGTTAAAAAAGGTTTTATAACCTCAAAATGTCACATTATAAAAACTCAATCATCTAATTTTTACAGTGACAAGTATTGAAAGTAACTCATTGTAACTACATGATTTTGAAGGATGAAACATACGGTTCAAAAGTGCAAGTCAAAAATTACCAGGCAAAGATGCCGACCACTATAAGTTCACATAAGCTTTTCAATGGACTTTAATTTTACATGTTCCAAGAATGCTAAACAGCAATCTAGTCTTGAACCTACAACCACTGTTGTTAGTCAGTTGTATGCGTCATTAGTTCTCTAAAACAGTTGCATGTTTCTTAATATACCACTACTTCAGCAAAATTATCAGTCGATCCTTGTAATCGATCACTACAGCTAGGAAACATGATGGTCAAATCTTTTATCTACACGAGTAGTTTGGGGGTTAAAGGTGACTAGTCAGAACCACGGTCCCGTAAGAAGAAAGAGCAAACTCATCAGAACATCACCATGTTAAAGTCACATTGCTACTTATTTCCTTTACGGGCAAGGAAGCGCTCACGAGCAGCTTGGATTCTACTTTTGGCGTCATCAGCGGGAGTGACATTCTTTACATCTTTCTTGGGTATGTCTGAGTTTTCGGTTATCTTCTCCTCCGGCTGGTTGGATCCACCACTGTTTTAAAGATGGTAACAGAATCATCACATATTGATAGTTTGATAAACATAAATGAGAGGTGTAATATGGACGAGTCGGGCAGGTAATGGTTAAAAATATAAAAAAGGGTTCGAGTTGAAAGCGACATTTATTTAGTACGGTTGGTCAGACCGGACCAACTCGGGGTTTGTTGACCAGCAAACACGTTTGAAAATCTTTATAAATAACCTGGTTTTTACAAAAACAATATCTATCATGATAGTAATCTAAATCTTCAAATAAAACGATGTAGGAGGTTGTATGCATTAAAAAATGATTTTGAACAATTTTCACCAGTTCGGCCGTTTGACACATTTGAGGCATTCCCCTTTCTGATACAAATATTTACTCAACTCGTTTCACAACCCAAATCAACCCATCCATAAGTAATAAGTAAATAGGTCAAACCGGCACCTCTAATATGAATGTGTTTTTAAAGGCACATGCATGTAAAAGATGGTCAAAGGTTCAGTCTAAAATTCTCCAACAGCAAACAGTGTACATGTGAAACAGGCTACTTCCCAAAATGATAACAAATTCTTGTGGGATACCATTCACATAATCGTATGTGTGACTTTGTGCACGTACTTTGGCATAGATGCAGAAAGTTTAAACAAGAAGATATTTGGAAATCTTATGTACCTGAGTATTTTGATGTTTAGCTTCTCGAGCTTCTGTAATATTGGGGTCACCCATTCCATCTCCACTTCACAAACATTGCGCATATATGGATGCGAGGTAGAGATAAGTTCATGATACACGACATAATTTGGATAAACTCCTTCATCATCTGTTCTCAGCACAGAAGATGGATGCACCTGATAAAAAAACAAATTAATAACAATAACAAAAGCAAATAATCATAAAGGAAAAGTAAAATCCAATAAAAGTACAGAAAATTACAAATTTGAACCATTTGGTGTGGGAACTACTACAAAATGAGCCCCTTTTGTACTTAAATAGCCCTATCTTTGGCAAAATAAAATTCTCAAAAACACATGAATTTTGGAAAACCATAAAGAAAAGTACATAGTTAATGTAAAAGTGCCAAAAAAGTTCAAATTTTTGCATACTATTAAGCAATTTTAAAGGAACAAAATCATTTCTTTGCTAACTTTTATGAAATTATTGCCAAATCGCGCAAAAAAAAAAATAATAATAATAATAAAAATGACGATTTTAGGTAGTTTTGGTAAATTACTTTTTTAAGTATAAATTCATTTTGGGACAAACTTAAAAGTAATAGATTCTGTAATATATCCCACTAAAAATAGTCATATTTGTCCCGTAAAAGTATTGTAAAACCGGAGAATACATGTAAATATTTTCTTTAAGAATAATCAAATAAAAAGCTATTTCTTGTTTCTTACCTGGACAAGTTGAGATTTAAAGCCAACGGTTCGGTAACCATTATGACGAATCATCCGCTCAGCAAGCTGACTTGCGTAGCCGACACACAAAGACTTTCTTAAATTCTTATAATCGTTTTGTCTATCTCTCCGTCTTTCCTTTCTCCTTACATCTAAGCTCCCTGTTTTAATAAAGTGATCACTTTGCCCATCAGATACAATTGATATTCTGTGTTGTTGGGGTACTCTAAATATTTGACCAATAGAAAAAAAAATTGTTTCAATTAAAATATGTGTCTTCTTTGAACTAGAAAATACTAAATCTGACATCTTATATTTTGAAGAATGCACATAACAAAATATATTTTCATGACTAACCTTTTGCAAACTTCTGCATTATTTGACACAGTTGTTTCCTCACATTTTTTACAAAAAGCATCCCTCGTACCTGAAAATACAATTTCAACACACCATATCGTGAGTCCAAACACCAAATTTCAGAGCAAAACATACATTATGTTAGGCCATTTATTATTTAACAGACGTTACATAACAAGTAATTACATCTTAACAATTGTGCATTTTTAAGAAAAAGATTACCTGTAGGTTGTTATCTTTGACCCAGTCAGTACTATAGTCGGTTTGATCCCAGAGCTCGTAGATCTGAAGTAACTGGATATGGTCACCCCAGCCGGAACCATCAGGAAGCTCTGAAGGAGGTTGCTTCCTCTTCTTGTCAGTGTGTTTGCTGCAAATCAAGACGTGGTCAGATAAGATTTACAGTTTGCTTAGGAATTATCTTTTTTCAATGCTAATGAATTCAAGCAAACATGTTCGGAAGTATACCTTCTTCCAGGAAGCAATGTCCCTTCCACCGATAACATAGCAGCTACAGTCAATGCTTGGGGTAAACAATCATATTTATTTGCCTCAATTAAAGTCCTCGCAAGTGAAGGTTCCAAAGGAAGCTCTGTAAGATAAAAAGAAAATGTCAAATTCCAGCACACGAGATCATTACGTGGAAGGCGAGACCATCCACCCGTCAAAGTAGAGGTGACAATGACCAGTTCCTTATAAATAGGTAAATTGGGATTATGTTTTATCTCTAAAGAGTCAAACAAATTTACAGTAGTTTAAAAGCAAACATGCCCGAAGTGTACCCTCCTAAATCAATATCTATGATTGAAAGTTTGAAACTAATCAGATCTTAAGTACTATACATTTACGAAAATAGAAATATTTTAAAGAAATGTTTTTGGGACAACCCGGGCTGTTTGGACGACTCCCGAAGGTTACAAGTTTGACCGTTACCCACAAAGCAATGGCAAAATATCGCGCCACTTGCTCATCTTAGCTTTCAATGGTGACTTTTATTCGTTTGATATATTGTTTAACATTAGCATGTTAACATGGTTGTAAAACTCGCTAGGCTAACTTGTAGCGAGTAATCGGCCGAGGCAGGGAGTACTCAGGGAGTATACGAATTGGAATCTTAATAAATATAAATTCAGAAATTATATATATGACATGTTCATAGGACCATAGAAAAAATGTTTAGAAACATTAACACAAATTTTCAAATACTTCAAACTGAGTTTTGAGTCAACTCCAAGTTTTGAGATTGTTGACTGAGCTTGTTTGAGTTTTGATCTTGTAGTGAGTAATCGCCGATTACTCAGCCTTGTAATCCTTGTTATACAACACCACACTCAGTTAATAGAGTTAATAGAAATAGATATACCTGCCATTGTTTTCCCTATAGTTGTAATTGTGCCATTTTCATCTATAGCATCAATCAGAAACAACTGTTTGAGAGCATCTTGTAAAGATTCAGCTGCAGTAAAGCCACAAAAGTGTCATCCTGTTAGGTGCTGGAAGAAGATGGCATAATTGATAAAGCATTAACACAGAGAAAAGGACTTACAAGAAGGTGCATCAAGAAAATCAAATTTCAGGATATCAATATCAGGAAGGTCCAATGATTTTAAATACAGAACACTGCCAGCTAGAGAAGATCGTTGTATTTCAGGAACAGTAGCTTCCAGTAAATTGTCCTGGTAAACAGCCAATGGATATAGCCGGTAGCACTTCCCAGGCCGTGTTCTCCCGGCTCGTCCTGCTCGTTGGTTGGCTTGCACCCTAAATATAAATAAAATTTTATAATCTCAGTTCTATTTTTATTTTATTTTTAATGTTCATAGATCTAAACAAATAATAGGGTTGTCACATAAGGAATACTTTTCAGTGAAATAAGTAAATTTAAGAAACGACATATACCTGCTAATCTCAACAACATCAAGGGAATACATTCCTGTTGATGGATTATACTGCCGCTGCTTCACATAACCGGAGTCGATAACATACCTATGATTGTCATTCGAATTGGAGAACATTAATTAGATTAACAAGAAAAGAGAAAAAGCAACAATCAACAAATTGCCAGTTGTGAAACGTGTAGAGTCATAGACAGTGAAAAAGTAATACGTGTAAATGGTAAACGGAAAGTTTGGTAAAAATGTTTGGTAAGTTGACTGTAGGGTAGTCTTATAGGGCCATATCTTTAACCCGAATAATACACGTAACCAATAATTTACAAAGAAAAATCAAGTATCATAATATACCAGATACTTGTTACCTAAGAACAATACCAACTATAGAGCAACATTTTAATAATCAAAACCTTATTAACTTGCTGCATGCATAACGAATAGCCTACAAAGTCAAGTCACTTACACAACGCCGTCGACCGTCAAAGATGTTTCTGCAATGTTTGTAGCCACAATGATACGCCTACAATCTTTAGGTGGAGGATTAAACACTCGAATCTGCAAATCATATTAACAATGAGGCATCCATTAGTTATAATGAGAAAGGTAGGAAAGATTATAACTAACTTTAAAATTTGAGTGGTAACACAAATGGCGAATAAGTAATACTAGATGTGACAATATTAAACCGTTACTAAAAAATGTGTTGATTAGGGAGAGGGTTTGTCTCTAACAGGCCAGGTAGAAATAGTAACCAGGTACACAGATCAAAAGTTGTCCTAAGTGTAACTTTAGTAAATCAACCTTATAAAACATTTCAACTTAGAAAAATATCTAGAGTACTTGTATAAAAAGCTGATGATAACTTATTCATTAATATGGTAATTAGTAAGTGAACTCCATAATAGACGAAGATGACAGCTTGCCTGCATTTCAGGTGGCAAAGAACCATGAAGTGGGAGGACAACTGCATCCATACACGAGCCAGCCTCAAGGCTTTGAATTTTCTCCTCCAATCTCGATACCAACTTCTCTATGTCATCCTAAAAAAAACTCATCAGTTCTAAATGTAAATTGTGTAGCACAACAATGAGTATATCAACTGTTACAGCAGAATGGGTATTGCAATATATGAATTTAGATTTACCTGTCCGGTCATAAATATCAAAATGTCCCCTTCTGGCTCATTAACGTGTATATCTACAGAAAAGTTTATAGCCATAAGAGTCCAGGAGTAACAAATAAAGTACTTAAGTATAGAATGAACCAAATAACCACGGTGATTGTGGCATTAATTGTAGAATTGGATGTTCTGCACTTACCAATAGCTTTTCTCAATGAAGATTCGATATAACTTTTGGGTTGCTCTGCGCTATATAATATCTCTACAGGAAACAATTTCCCGGGAACATTCAAAATGGGGCATTCTGAGAAAAAGTCCGACACTTTTTCGCCATCAAGAGTAGCAGAAGTGATCAAAACTTTCAAGTTGGAGGCGCGTAGTTTAATTAACCGCTTCATCAACCCCATCAATATATCCCTGAAAACAGATATTATAATAGACTTAGAAAGATCAAGGCAATCCTTATAAGTCAGCATACTACATATAACAAAAGGTTATATATTAAAAGTTCCAATCAAGATAATTAATACTGAGTGACAATGCAGAGTAAAAGAGTGCAGAAAGCTACATAAATTTATGCATTATCTTTATATTTTAGGTAAAGTTGCGGATAAAGTATAAGGACTTACGTGTTTAGACTCCTTTCATGAGCTTCATCCAATATGATTACTGAATATTGTTTCAACTCAGGGTCAGAAAGACTTTCACGCAGTAGTACTCCATCAGTAAGATACCTGGACATAGATCACGATTAGATATTAGTATAATTTGCCATACACAGATGTGGATCATATAACGCAACAATATCCACTGAGTCTTATTGAGATATGATAGCTTACTTAATACGAGTTCTCTCTGAAGTCCTGTCCTCGAATCTAATGGCATAACCAACTTCATCGCCCAATCGGACATCAAGCTCTTGTGCAACTCTCCTGCAAATGTCAAAAAACAAGCAAAAACCACTGTCATACTCAACTACGTGAAATACATGATCACAAGTTCAGAACATAAATTCTAACAACCACATTCCATTCTCTTTTTCTTGTTCGCTTGCTTCTTTCTGCTAAAGATAAAACTAACACAAAACTTACGCTTTCAGATCATTAAATGATCGGGTATTGCATTTAACCATACTTATGTCTCTCCTCTTTAGGTATACTAATAATGACTAGTCTAACCACTAGTTGAAAGTTCGTTATACAGTGAAACTAAGCATGTGATGTTCATCTTGATATATGTAAAAACTACGCCCAACAACATAACTCGTTTGAAGTATGTATACAAGTTATAACAAAATTTGACAATAAGTCAAAATCACTTTCAGAAAAGCCTAACAATAACAAACTTATACAATAACATCAATTGCAGATCCTACACAGATACTTATAAATACACCTACATTCTATATTATATATTTCAAGCTCGTTTTTATACTCTGACAAAAACTCGTTTGCAGCATTAGCCCTGACTATTAAAGCATAACACATTAACACCTGCCATCCAAATTGTGAACTGGCAACAATTTGAACAACCTCAAAATAACCAAATAGTAATACATAAGGTTTATAGAATCACATTAACAAATAACAATGTGTTAAAGCATAAGGTTTACAGAATAACATAATTCGTGTAATCGTAACATACATATATCTATATATACATCTACATTCTATATAACGCTCTATAACGCCTAAAACACGCATTATATGCTAAACACTAAACACTTCTTGCAATAGACAGTCACATAAGGCTCGATAACACATCAAACTCAGCTCATTATACACTTCAAGCTTGTTATTACATTCGTTTAAATCTAATTCGCATCATTAGCCCTAAGTAACTATATCACAATATGAACAAATTCAGAATAAGCAATCGGTTATTTTATACCTAGAAACAGTTACATAGCTTTTAGAAGGTGTTTAGTGTTTAGAATATAATAATGCTTATTGTTTGGCAACTAGACGCGTTTACTTTTCGAGATTTGCTCAAACGCACTCCTATTCGAAGCACGCTACTACAAGATGCCTTTACCTTTTACATCGTTTTACACTTTATAGTTACAAATACAGCTATATTACCAAACACTTATATTAAACAAACAGCTACCGCGTCAGCGGTAGCTGTTTATTCTATAAAAGCATTTCACATTCCATCTGTATGTGTAATTATAAAGTGTAAAACGATGTAAAAGGTAAAGGCTTCTTTTATTAGCGTGTTTCAAATAGGAGTGCGTTTGAGCAAATTTTGGAAGGTAAACGCGTCTAGTTGCCAAACAATGAGCATTATCATATTCTAAACACTAACCACTCTATGTTCGGCAAAACTAGCTACCAGTTAGTTAGTTAGTTAGTTAGTTAGGCGAAGCTATTTGTTTTATAAAAGCATCTCGTAACATAGCTGTGTAACTCTAATTAGGATAGCAGTATTTTATAAAAGCGTTAGGTAACATATTTGTATCAGTAACACTCAAGTGTAAAATGACAGTAAAAGCTATTAAACAAAAACGCGCCTAGTTGCCAAACAATAAGCATTATTATAGCAGCATTTAGATTTTATAAAGTGTAACTATGTGAACAAATTTAGAAAAAGTAATCGGTTAATAATTTATACCTAGAGACGGAAACCGCAGCGACACGGCGAGGCTGCGTAACGGCGATGATACCGGAATTGGTGTAACCGTTTCGGAGAAGGATTTGGGAGAGCTGAGTGCTTTTGCCGGAGCCAGTTTCGCCGATTATGACAACGACTGGGTTTTCGTGAACTGTTGCTAAGATTTTGTCTTCGAATTGAAGGATTGGTAAGTTACTCATTTTTTTTTTTTTTTTTTTTTTTTTTTTTTTTTTTTTTTTGACGTTTGGGAGATGAAAGTGGGAGGGTTTGGAGTTTGGTCTTTGAAAAACCTAAACATTGTGTTTTGAGGAATTGTATACTTTCAACTTTGGCATTAAACACCCCTCAAAGATTATTGGTTTTCGGAATTAAAATAAATAAATTATAAATTAAAAAAATTAAGAAAGTGATTAACACTACGCTTTTTTTTTCTTTTTTACAAAGCAAACTCTTATTATGAACCATAAAAAAGAAAACTAGGATACAATACAAGGCATCCCACCTCAATTAACAAGCTACTTAAAAGAGGATGAGACCCAGGCTACAAAATACAAACCAAACCAAAACAAAGAAACTATTTCTAAAACCTCACACAAGCACATGACCTCTAATACATAAAAATATACTTATATGTTAAAACTACCCACTGACACAAGCAAAAACCTCCAACTGACCAATGCAACCTATATTCACATGAGAATATAAAATTCCCATATGAAATACAAGACCACCAATGACCACTTGATACCATACAAAATTACAAACATAAATTTAAATTTAACTTGCAGACTAGAAATCAACACCTGCAGACCCAATCCCAAACAGAAAGAATAGACATCACATAATTACTTGCAGCCCATATGATACCAAAACAGACACATAAAAGCCTTCTTAACTAACTGGACTGGTATTATACCAAAACACTACGCTTTTTAACTAATCAAATATCATTTTCACTTACTGAAGCTGGAATTTGAGCATTGAATTTGGAACGAGAAAAGGAGAAGTATTATTTTTGAACATCTCAAAATGAAAACGAGGACTATAATTTTAGGACGAAACGAGTTTTTTTTTTGTTTTTTTCCCTAAAAATAATTGTTTTCGGAAAAATAAATAGTTAGGTCAGGTGTAATAGTTACCTTCTCACCACCTCCACCCCAGCATCACATCAACTTGTTCATTACATCACTTAACTCATTACCTGCTAGTCGTCGTAGTGGTAACCACCTAACCAAACACATCAAAATATTTCACTTTATACAAAATATTTCACAAGACCACAATATTACCCACACACACTTAAATAATAATAATAATAATAATAATAATAATAATAATAATAATAATAATAATAATAATAATAATAATAATAATAATAATAATAATAAAAGAGTGCCCTTTTCTTTCTTTTATGTTAAGTGAACCAGTCCACTTAACCAATCCTATTCTTCACCGTTCTCGCGATAACCCAACCCTTTCCGTTATGGCTTTCACGCACCAATCATGGCCTTTATATGTGGTGAAAAACTACCATAATGGTTGGTCTTAGAGCATGTTTTTAGCGAATGGTGCTTTCTCTCTAACTTCATGTAAAATGAAATTTTTACTTCTAATTAGTTAAGTAATTCTTTTAAAAATGTTTTGTAATAATGAATTTTAAAAAAGGTAATATATAAACTCGACCGATGATTTTTTTTTCTTTTCTTTTTTTATCTATTATCAGTAAGTAACGATTAGTTAATACTCTTTGATACAAAGTCCAAGAAATAATTTAGGACAACTTTTAAACAATAAGCTCTTATAATAGCTTAAAGATTATACCTTTGTTATATGATGTGGTTTTCATTTGTACAATAATTTTGAAATAGAGGAATATGGTTTTTCTTTTTATTTTTGTCATAAGCATCATTACTGCAATTCGGTTTTTTATTAAAATTTAAACTAGAGCAAACGAGAAAGAAGCGTGACTAGTGATAAAAGGCTTGTGGTTATTACAATTAAAAGTTCCCTAAGTTCAATTTTCATTTGGTACAAACGACCTATAGACCACCTAGACAATTCAAGTGGATCCCTTATCATTTTGTGACATAACATGACACTTTTCTTGAAGTACATAGCTAGACGTCTTTCCTTAACCCACATAAATATTGACTTATATTTTCCATTTTAGGTTTTGCTAATATGTGCCCATTTGGTACATGTTTAGCTTTTTATGTATGAAAGGTTTAAGTTAATTAATATTAAAATTTTATTTTATTAAGGTCAATTTAGAGTATAATTAACGTTCATTCAATGTATTTTTTGATTTAAAAGAAAAGTTTATGTTCATCAATAGCACCTTATAATGGGCACATATTACCATTTTATGTGATTGTCACACATAACCCAAACATCTGTTTTACATGCAAAAAGCAAAAATAACACATTACCAAAAATTGAGCAAGAAACCATACGCACCTACAATCTATATAATGACTGACCAAATATATTAATTTCACAACATGTTTGTGGGTTTCATTCCAATAAGTATTGTACAAGTCTACAACATCCGTGTAGAGATTTTGATACTTAAACAATAATAACTAGTTCAAGTGTAAACAAAGTACTTGATTTAGCATCTCGCTTTGTCTAATCATACAGTCAAAATAATACAAAATCCCGCGATATGGTATTTTTGTAATTCACAAACCAAACTTTTTTGGTCTCAAATAAGTAGAACCTTGCTTCAAACCAGGCATAGCTACTGCTTGTTGTTGTTTCGCCCTCTTTGCTTTTTCCTTCGCCTTATTTCTAATATCATCTTCCGCTTGTTGTTTCCTCAAATTCTCCATTTCTTCTTCCATAGCCGATTTCTCTTCTTTCTGCTTCTTCTTATGCTCCAACATTGACGTATCTGAATCCTTTACAGAAAAGAACATGGGACCCATTTCCGCCAACCACTGTGGCTCAACTGAAGTCGCACACTGCATGTATTCTTTAGTAGTCAATATCAGCTCGTGATAGACCACATAATCAGGTGTATAACCCAACCCATATAAAGCCGAACTCGGGTGAAGATGACATGGCATCCCATTCCTACAATTAACATATTCCCCAATCCCTTTGAGTCTTGCAGCATTGTGAAAATAAGCTGAACATATAGCTTTTCTTACAATGTCCGTGTCAGGCCCACTTGATGTCAGTGGGATTTTGAGTGTTTTTAATATGTCCAATAACTGAGATCTTACTTCACGTGCTTTTTTCAAACCTTTCACTTGTAAGAAATGATCATTACACCAGTCTCCACGGTATTGGTTAGCTTTCCATTGTTGGTAGACATTGAGTAAGGTTAGATGATCAGATTCTGGCACGAAGAATTTTTCTCGGGCAGCATCGCTTTCTTCAGCCCGGTCTTTCGGTCTAAAGAATACAGATGGGACTGAGAGCATTGATACAATTGTTAATACTTCGTTCATGCATTCCAACTGTTCACCCATTAACAGCATTTTGGCTAAAGGTGGGTCCAATGGGAATTCCACCATTTTCCATCCAAGAGGCGTCAGACCTCCGACATTGTTTAATGCACCCAAAACCCATAACTGATACATCGAGTTAAGGATGTTATCTTGAGGTGGTGGGTCCATGAAATCAAAATCCAACAAATTTTCAACTTTTAATGATTTAAGAAGCAAGACAACGTTACCGAGATTGGTCCGCTGAATTTCCGGTACAGGTTGCGGAAGCATCTCGTTTTGGTACGCGGTTTCCGTAAAAAGACGGTAGCAAGTACCGGGCCCTGTTCGACCTGCTCGACCTGCACGTTGGTCAGCTGCAGCCCGACTGACTGGGAACACCTGAAGAGCATCCATACCCATTCTAGGGTTATACACCTTCATTTTACCATACCCCGTATCAATCACATAATAAATACCGTCAACTGTTAGCGATGTTTCTGCTATGTTTGTAGCCACGATGCATTTGCGGGCACCATCCTCAGGTTTTTGGAAGATTTTGGCTTGTAAGTCGGCTGGAAGTTGGGAGTAAATCGGGAGGATTAATAAGTTGGAAACTGTCTGTCTTGTGGAAGTAACGAGCTGTTCCATACGTTCAGCTAAAGCATAGCAGGTGGCTTCAATTTCATCTTGACCCGTCATAAAAATAAGTATGTCACCGGGTGCACTTGTGATGTGAATTGTCATTGCTTGTTTTACAGCTGCTTCAACATAATCTTCACATGGGGTTTTACTGTACAGGATTTGTACCGGGAATGTTCTTCCAGGAATGTTAAAGATGGGGACACTGCAAAAATACAACTTAAGTTTAGATATTACACATTTATACCACAAATGATAAATGATACGAACGCCAGTGACATGAAATTAGAGGTGGTATTTTGGACTACTTTTACTTATGAACGAGGTGAAAAGAAGTTTCAAAATTAAAGAAATGGGTCAAACAGGGTAAAAAGCATCCCAAAGTGTACTTTTAATACACATAGAGACGCCAAAATCACTTTACTAAAAAATCAGATTAAAAACATAAACTCTGTAATTATATTCCACACACTACTTATTTATCGAAAAATTACAAAATACGGAAAAAAAGTGTTTCAAGCCAACCCGACCACATACGTAGCAGAAAAATACCTGTTTTGAAAAAAACCGTTTTGACCCGTTAACCAACCCACCCATTTTGCCACCTCTGCATGATATGTTTGATCTAAATTAAGACTGTAAGAAGAAATTACCTCCCAAAGAAGTTTGAAAACTTTTGTGCATTGAGTGTGGCGGAAGTGACGATAAGCTTGAAGTCTCGACGTCTGGCAACAACTTTTTTAAGGATCCCAAACAGTACGTCTGTGCTTAATGATCTCTCATGGGCTTCGTCCATCACAACAACACTGCAATATTTCATAATAATTTAGATACAACTAATTAATTATATATATCACACACCACTGAATCAGTTATAATAATAGAATTACCGGTATTTGTCAAGATCTGCATCTTTCAATGTTTCTCGCAGAAGAACACCATCAGTCATGTACTGCGAACAGGGAAAAAAAACAGATTTTTTTATATTTTATTGATAGAGCTTAATGATAATATATTGTGCAAGTAAAGCTAAAATCTGAAGTTCACTTACCTTTATAACAGTCTTGGGTCCAGTCACGTCTTCAAAACGAATAGCATAACCGACCTTATCTCCAAGCTCAGTTTCCATCTCTTCACTGACTCTTTTTGCCACACTCATTGCTGCCACACGTCTTGGTTGAGTGCAACCAATTACGCCATTAGTTGTATACCCATCTTCATGTAGATACTGCAAAATTTTAAAAAAGATCCAAATGTAAATATCAAAAAAGTAGATGCTCATTGTAGGTATAACACGAACACAGCATGCAAAATTGATATCATACCTGAGTCAATTGTGTTGTCTTTCCTGAACCAGTTTCTCCTACAACCACCACTACTTGATTTTCTCGTATCACCTATTCCACATAACAATCGAAAATATAATGAGAAGGGTACATTCAAAGATCACAAAAATAATAATTTAATAAAATAATATTATGACGAAAATTCATACCTGCAACAATTCATCTCTTATAGAAAATATTGGGAGGTACTGACGTTGTTGTGATAGCGATTTTGACATTGCAAACTCACTCACTGCTTCCCCCTTTTTCAGATGTTGTTGAAACTTTGCCTCTCCTTTGAAATCAACTTCACCATCTTCACCAACAACTGCCGTATCAGCATCAATCTGACAACAAAAATGAAAGTTATACAGTATATATTAAGATTTTTAAGATACATTTGAAAACTTATATTAATCAGATATAAAACTAACACATAGTACAAAATGTCCATACCTGTTCTGCGGTCTTTTCAACACCAAGAATATTACCAAGCTTTGAACCAGCAAGTTCCCAAAACCGTTGACGTGATTTATTCATACTTTGTTTTTCGTGAACTTCACGAACAAGGTTTGAACCTTTTCTTGAAATAATAGCCATGTCTGATGTGGGGTCCTTTAAGGGCATTATGGGTTCTGCTTGCTTTGTAAACACAATCCTTCCGTCCAAAAATGGAGGCTTTGTATCTGAATAAAATATCTAAATTTTAGCAGCTACCTAATAAAAGGAATTAAAAATCTGGCCCATTATGTACTATGTTATATGTTTTATATGAAATAACCCAAATTTCCACTAACCACCCATCTTACTTTTCCCACTATTTTCAAAATTATTTTACAATGAATATTTTCACAAAATATTAGTACAAGTCGCAAATGTGTAGAGATCATTATAGACAAAATGTACTTTTTCAGAAAAGATGTGGCATTACCAAATTTAGATTTTTTGCAAAGAAACATTAGTGGAGTATAAGGTTATCTTGGTATAGTTTCTAAGAAGTGGGACATTTGTAATGGGCTGCACGCCAAATGACAGATCTTTAATCTTCTCTAGAAAAAAGCTACTGATTAGTTATGAACAATACCATGAACAAGAAGAATGACCCTGCGTTCTTCCTCGTCATCAAACTCTGTCTGCACTTCAGTACCTCGTACAGCTCCAGATCTCATAAGCTGGCGATCTTCCCACTGAGCATTATCTGCTGTACGTTGAGATAGCTTTTTGCTTTGAGCAAGTGTCATTGGTGTTCCATCTTTACGAACCTATCATTCAAAAAAGATACTGAATTAGACCTTGCATTGGTAACTTCTATACTAAACTCTTTTTCTTGTACTACCCTTTTAATATGTAGATTGTGAACTAAAGGGTTAATCAGTAACATGATGACATCATCTATTTTGAGAAGGTGCTAATTGACTGGAAACTCGTCACTAATAATATCATCATAATAAATTAGAACTCAAAGTTTTGCTTGAAAGTAAAAAAATGTGACTATCAATGATCATTTATACAAATGGGCTATGTGTCATGCTAAGACTAGACGTACCAGTCTTTTTGCCACCTCTGCTTCTTTCTTCTTAACAGAAGCCTCGTCGCCAAGATAAAAGGTATCACCATCAAACGCAGTGCTTCCTTCTTCTGTGTCATACCTATGAAAACAGCCAGGCTAATGTTAAATAGGAGCTTGCACAACTAAAGGGTATCTACTAATCTAACCCTATATATAACAAAAGTGGTCTCATTTTTTTATGAAAACAGATACAAATTACCTACGTAACTGCGAAAGCATTTTGTGAATTCACAAACTAGCAAAAATTCTCTCAAACACAAGGTTTGCATAAATTTGTGGATATTCTGCAAATTATTTATAAATAATGCATTTTTTGCAAAATTATGGGGAAACTTTTGGAAAAATAAAGTTTTGGCAATTTTTAGTTGATTTGTAAAATTTAAGGAATCCACCCCACTCAAGAAGGGTTAGATTAGCACCATAAAATCATAAGTAACGACTGATCTACAGGTTTAAACCTCAGTAAGCATAAAAAACTAGAAGATGTTTATCAATATCCATGTTCATTTGTATCGCATATAATTGTGAAAACTTTATAAACTGTTAAAGAAAGTATCTTACAAAATACTACAGCTTAAGAAATATATAGACTTACCATGCTCGATCAGCGTCGTATTCCATCTCTAACCGCATACTCTCAGTTATCTCTGGATTAATAAACTTTTCCTTGTCGGCTTCTTCATCCTGTATACACAACATTAGAATAGGTATGTAAGTGATGAGATGCTTCTTCATTGGGACTGAAAAACAAGAAATATAAAAATATAATGTGAATTCACCTCTGTTAGTTGTGAATTTTCTGCATTAAGTGAACGCTGAGACCTTCCACTAGTTCTTGAACTTGCAGATCTAACTGAACCAGATGCTCTTATTGGAACAGGTGAAGGGGCCACATTGTCCCATGGTGAAGCAGCATACCCTGTTAGGTTACTTAAGTAGTCAGTACAAGCAACCAACAGAGATTGCAGGTTATGTAAAACTCGATACAAGAAGTAGAAATCAAAAGAAAAGTATAAAAAATCTATTGAAGAGATAGCTTAAAAAACACGTCGACAGTTGCCAAAAGTCAATTTTTAACATGCAGCACCCTTACCCCGAACCATTTTATTTAATAGATATAAACTTGAAGCATCTTTTTTTTTTCAAAGATAAAGTGAAAAAGTGTTACGGGTCAACCTGGCCCGCCCATACAAAAATGATCATGTTTTTACCCTAACTAATAAGCCCACTACCTAAATCGTCCAACCGGCGCATTCTGACAAATCTAGAATAAATTTTAACTTTAAAAAAGAAAATTAAGTTAACATAGAGATCCAAAAGAATTTATAAACATACCAGAGTGAGGAGTATTGCCCCCAAGCCAAGGGGATACTAATCGTGCATCGGGAGAAGCACCAACTAGCATTGGTGATGGTGAAGGCTGATAATGCCTACTACTCGAACGGCTATCACGACGCGGTGATTCTTCCCATTCCCATCTTCCATCATCCCAATCAGATCTGCCTGCAATAGCCACAAACGTTAATAATGGGATAAAACTAGCATTAAATATACATTAAAAAAAATGCTCTTTAATGAATTTTGGGATATTCATCAGAATAGCGATATTACACGTGGTTTCTAAAGGTATTTTCTAACTCGTGCCATGGTGGCACAAGTTTTGAAGCATTAAACGAACTGAAATAAACATCTTTACTTATTAGCTGATAGTCATAGTTTCTTAGATTTGTGATCTTTACCAAATTTACTACTTGTTTTGTATAGAATAGAAAATCACTTTTTTAAAACAAAGTTGTCATTACACATTGTTTCTACCAAAATAGTCACCAATTGTAAAAATGAGCTATACCAGGAGTTCTCCTTGAACTTTCATATCTGCTTCTTTTATTATCATAATCTCTGTAGTCTCTTCCATGACGAGGTGACGGTTCTGAACGGTCTCGATAATCCCTATCATCACTATATCTCCTTGAGACCACCCTACCTTCACGCCTATCATATTCTGGTGAGTCACGCCTAGAACGGCGATGATCACTACTTCTGGAACTTCTAGATGAAGGGGTATCAGGCTGCAAAGAGTACAAAATCAGTAATAAGTATGGACGCAAATCTGATATAACATTCATACGCAGAATACACCTTTGATTGCCAGTTGCAGATACAAAAGTTAGATCATGTTAACATTATCTCAAACAGCCAAGTTACCTCTGAACGTGAGGTAGAAGCATATCTAGCAGATCGTTCTTCTTCAGCTATTAGATTTTCTGCAACATTTAAAAAGATCACAATTAGATCAAACTGTACATATTTTAAGTTCAAATGTTTACTTGAAGTAACTAAAACAATGACTTGAAGTAACTAGCTATTACCTGAATCAAACGTTTTGCTTCCACTTGAATCACGATACTTTCTGCTTTTATTTTGTCCACTGCTGGATACACCACTTTCACCGTCATCTTGATCAGCGAGTGAGGCTTTATCCACATCTTCGTCTATAGATGACATCATAGAAGTAACTTTTGGTTTGGGAACTTTAAATGATCCTTCATCTCGTTTTGCACTTGCAAGAACATCTAATCCTGGAACGCAGTAAACTTTGTGTTATTAAAGAAACTGAAAATAAATGACACTTCAAAATGTTAACACTCAAACAAGATACATGAGCCTGTTTACAAATATGGTGTGGAACTTAAGATAGGATATAAGTGGTTCTTATAACATTTATAACTAAACTTAACAAAGATAACGCCTTTAGATAAGTGGTTCTTATCTCGAGGCATAAGAAGGCTACATATATAATATTGGCTTCAATCATGCCCAAAAGATACTAGTACTGTATTTGACTATTTGGATAACCTTAGACTTAACTTATGCAGTTGTTCATTATCGAAAAACCCCTTATTCCCCCAAATAACTAACAAGTAGTGTGGTAAAAGCTTACCCAACCTATAATTCATTATATAAGCTTAACCAAACACCCCCTAAATCCCATGTTCCCATGACATATATCTCTCACATAATCACACTGCTCTACACATAATAATTCGGAAAATGCAGATATGTACCAATGTATAACGCCTTAAGATATGTGGTTCTTATCTAAAGGCAGAACAAGGCAACATACATAATTTTGGCTTCAATCAGGCTGCCCACAGATACTAAGGGGGTATAAGGATAAGCTTATGCATAACTTATGCAGTTATTCATTATCGAAAAACCCCTCATTCCTCCCCCAAATAACTAATACACTTTGACATAAGATTACCCAAACACTGTTCAATGAACTTTATAGCTTTTTTTACCCAATAACCTATTATCCTCTTTAAATAAGCCTACCCAGTGTTGTAAAGCTCGGACTACAAAGTAATCGGCGATTACAAGCTACAAGGTCAGTGACCAGGGCGAGTTGAGCAGAATCGGCCAAAAGATTCAATTTGGTCAAAACTTGGTCAGCTCGGTGCTAACTCGTACAAAACTCGGTTTGAAGTGTTTTAACAATGGTGTTAATGTTTCTAAACATACTTCTAGGGTTCATGAAAAATTATATAGTCCTATAAACATGTCATATACTCATACGCATAGCTTCGAAACTTATATATAAAAATTACAATCTGAGACTGCGTGTACTCCCTGCTTAGACCGATAAGTCACTACAAGCAAAACAACATACAGTATTTTCCTTCAATCATGCCCACAATATACTAGGGGGACGTTAGGTAAGGGCTAATACAACTTATGCATTCTAGAAATACCCCAAACTAATGGACTCAGCTTATTAGCTTAATCTCCCCACCAAAACTCATAAGCCCTTTAAAATAAGCAAAAAATTCAATAAGCTTTTTAGCTTTATTAAAACACAATAACCTATTAAGCTCTTTAAATAAGCTCATCGAAACACCCCCAAAATCCCGATTATTACCATGACAGCTATCTCTCACACAAAATCAAATTGCTCTAAATAATTATGATTCGATAAACTTAGATAGTTAGATTACTTACCGAGTAACGATTTCCGCTCAGACGGCCTGAAAACGACTCGATCTTTCCCCGGCAACTGCAATCCGCCAACACCAGTCTCCTCCGGCTCCAACGTGTCCGTCATCTTATTAATATCCATCGGATCCTGTTATCAACAAAATCAAACAGGTTAACACCTAACAACAAATAAAAACCTTTACACTTAGGCTGCGCTTGGCAACATAGATGTATCTGTAAGTATAAAGTGTAAAACAACGTAAAAGCTAAAGGTGTCCTTTATTAGCATTTCAAATAGAACCGTTTAAACAAAAGGTGAACACGTCTAGTTGCCAAACAAAAGGTAAACGCGTCTAGACACTAAGACTATGTTTGGCAAAACTAGGTAAGTGTTGGCAAGTGGCTGTTTGTTTTATAAAGCGTTTGGTAACACAGTTGTGTATTTGTAATTATAAAGTGTAAAATAACGTAAAACCAAAACGCGTCCTTTATTAGCGTTTGCATTTAAACAAAATCCAAACACTAGCCGCTCATTGCCAAACACAACTCGAGTTCAGACTTCAGATTATAAACTAATCAGTTTGTTTTATAGAAGCTTTTAGTAACATAGCTGTATCCATAACTATAAACCATAAAATGACGCGCATCTTTTATCAGCGTGTTTCAAATAAACACACTTAAACAAAATCCAAACATTAATCGCTCGTCCCTAAACACAGCCTTAATTAAAACAATTAACACTAACCGCCATAGTTTCGCTCCTCTATAAAAAAGTGTAATTCAAACAATTTTAATTCACAAGTAGCAGATATAACAAAACCTAATCACGCATAATTCAAATAAACACAAATTAATTTTAATAAAAAAAATGAAGTGTAACCTAATAATTTGCTGTTTAATTAGGGTTTTATAACAGTTAAGCAGAATACTAACAGCTGAAGTAATAATAATCGATGATAGACAGATGAAATTATATAAAAAATTAAAGGAGATTTGATACCTGAAGATGGTGGAATGAATTGTTATTATGAACTGAATGAATTAAAACCCTGTGAATTTGTTCAATATAAAAAAGGCGGATTGATTCGTATAGTCGGTGTTTTTAATTATAGAAATGTAAATGTGTTTTTTTATATAGAGGCTGAAGGGGCAAAAGTGTAATTTTGTGATAAGATGAAGGAGAAAAAGGTAAAAGTGTTTTTATGTGATTTATGATGGGGGGTTTTGTTTTTTAAATGAGAGTTGAGGGGGTGAAAGTGTAAATTTGGGATTAGATATAAAACTGAAGGAAAAAAAAAAAAAAGCGGTGATGCTGGCTATGGGGTTCGAACCCATGCGCACTTATGTGCAGAAGATCTTAAGTCTTCCCCCTTAACCTCTCGGGCAAACCAGCTCTTTTTGTATAAATTCTCTCACTATATCATTATACTATCTTTTGTCACTTTGTTATAGGGGTATATTGGCAACGAGCATTAATGAGCGTTTTAAAGCAAATAGCAATTAGCGTTTAGCTTTTTTGCACCATGCTTGTTTGGCAACAAATAACTAACATTTTTGATTTTTTTTAAACGCTCCAAATCAAAATGCTATTTGAAAAAGCCTTTACTAGCAACTAGTGTTTACACTTAATAATTACAAGTATATAACTATGTTACCAAACGCTTTATCAAAACAAAAACTATTAGTTTTCTAACTATCACTAACGGTTAAGATGTACTATCTGACATATGACAATGAGAGACATACGAGCAGGAATATTAGAGACGGGCACGACCTGGTACAAGCCAAGGACGAGTTGCAACACTTGGTATGTCTACAGCCGTTGATCATCCACATGAGGCTTATCCTTAAACTCTAAATGTCTCTCTATAAGTAGAGACATACCACACCAAAAAGAGGGATCATTATTGTTTTCACATAGTAAACACACACCTACATTTTTTGTTTTAGTGTTACCCAAATTATTAATTCATCATACCTTTGGGTCCTTATCGTTTTACATGTGAAACTGAACAACACAATCATTTCAACCCACTCTTAATCACATTTTACACCATACGTTAAACAGTTAATCTAACACATAATACATGCTTATATCAGTTAGGGGTATTTACATACATCCACATATACACATCAATATTTAAATATTTCACCAAATATTATTTTAATAGCCTTGTACATCATCCATTAAAAACTTGTGTTTTAGAAAAATATGTAAATATTGATGTGTATATGGGGATATATGTAAATCCCCCTATAAGTTAAAATGAATGGTGTTTATAGGGCAGAGTTAAAATTAAAAGATAACTAATGATATAAGCGGGATTAAAAATAATAAAGAGCTCTTAAGAATTTCTAAAAAAATTTGACCGTTGATGGAAAAAATTGCTTTGGTTAACATAAAAGTTAGTTTCTTTATCTGATTTCGGTTTGGATATTTTGAACCATGATGAGGCTAGACGAGATCCAAGAACAAATAAGCCTTAAACAATAAAAAGTTAAGATTTTTCAAAAAAGATTTTGTAAGTCATGAAGAATAGGTTAAAAACCTAATAAATTTTCAAAACATACACATCATCACAAAACTGTCAACTATTATTAAAACGTCATTTAGAATCTCACAAATTAAGGAAAAATTAGTATTCACTATTCATGACCAAAAATGAGTATTCAAACCTTATATTAATAACTTTTAACTAAATGGGTGCATTTGTCATTTTCTCACAATAAAATTAATAATACTTTACTCTAGTTGGGATTAAGTGAAAATAAAAAATATAAATAACTTTAACCGCATATTTTAAACGCATTAACAAATGCAAATACATCTCTCAATATTTTTATACTCATTTAAATTATGAATAATAATTCTCCCCCTCTTTTTATTTTACCCAAAAACAAATGATGTCAACAAATATACTTTAGACTAAAAGTAATGGTCACATCAGATCAACGCCACCTAAGTTTTTCTCTCTTTTCACATCCGTCACATTTCACTCGTAATGGTCACCACTCATCATTACCCCCACCTTTTATTAAAATAACTAATTTATAGAAACATACCTTGTAAAATATCTCTCACACACTCACAAATCAAATTAAGAATAATAAAACCCCTCATTTGGCACAAATGCCAAGAGGTGATCATAATCATCATTATTGCTAGGTTTGAGCACAACTCACGCGTGAAGTTATATGTTGGTAGTAAGGTGACGCGTGAAAATTGATCCGAGTTATGATCTCTCACCCATCATTACCTTTAGTCTTAGAATGCTATAGTGGTTACCAATGAGCTTCTCACTCACAGACCATCTCCACTATGAATACTCGAAATATTTGGTTTTGTGAGTGTGTGTGAGATATTTTGTGGTGTACATTTATATAAAGTGTGTATTTAATTGAAAGATGAGGGTAGTATGACTAATGTGGGTGAAAAGTGAGAAGGAGCGAAGAGAGGTAAATGGTGAAATGATGCTGTAATGGCGATGGGAGATGATTTGCACACTTTTAAAATTGATTGGGACACTCAATTGTACAAGCACATAATACACACTGTAAATATAGTACAACTATGTAATGCAAAGAATTGAGTATCTCAATCATTTTTAAGAGTGTGCAAATCAATTTTCTTTTCGATGCGTGATAATGGTAGTGTTAGGTGGCGTTTGTTTTTTAAGAGGTTCTGAATCTGAATCTGAACCACACTGAATCTGAGGCGTAAATGTCTGAATCTGACTGCATCTGAACAGGGGGAAAAAAACTCGTGTTTGAACCGCACATTTGCTTGCTCCTACTAATTTTTTTTTGGGTATTTTTTGTCAACAAGAGGCAACAAGAGACATTAAGACACCCCTCTCAAGTCTAGACCATTAAGATGTTACTGCCTCTGATCGCGTCTAAACGGAAAAAAATAACAAACGGTCTGAACGGCCAAAATGTCTGACCGCGTCTAAACAGTTCAAATTAAGAGGTTGTTAAGAGCCTATTTTTTTTTTTTTAAAATAGATACAACCTTACAGAAAACAAACGAAAATATGTTTTGCGCATTATTACATGTCAAATAATAAACCCACACGTGTAACCAAAATAAGGACAAGAAATAAAATGGGAAATTTGATACGCTGTATAAGTTTGTACATTACTCTACAAAACTTGTACAATTACGTAACGAGTCTTTCAATTCTTTTACCATATTCATCCTCATTTCAAAACCTTTTCACTTCCTTTTCATACCATTTTTAGTAAACCCCTCCTTAAACCCCTCAAATAAAACAATGGGTTTCTTGATTCTTGTTTCTTGACAGCTGACAATTCTGCATAAGAAATAAAAGATACCCTTTTCATTTTATATACCAAAAATCAAAACCCATTTCTTAAAAACAGATTTTATAAAGTTTTAGGTGAAGATGGAAAAAGGGTCAGATGAGTTTACAAAGCTGATTCTTTCATGGTCTCTTGATGACATTCTTAATCAAGATCTTTACAAGAATAAGGTCTTTTTTTTTTTTTTTTTTTTTATATTTTTTTTTTTATTTATTTATTTTGTATGAATATATTTCATTGTTATTTAGTAATTGTTATTGCTGTTTATGTTATTATTGTTCCGTAAACCCTAACATTTCTTTCAAGATTTATAGGGGGTGTTTGTTTAGGCTTATATGCGGGCTTATCAGCTTATTTGATTTCGACTTATATTTTAGGGGGTGTTTGTTTGAGCTTATTGCTTATTTGGTTTTGTGTTTATGTTTCATAAGCTTACTTTTTGTAGCTTATTTTGGAACTTTTCGGCTTATATAAGTTCAATATGACATAATAAACTTATATAAGCCGAGACGTTTCAAAATAAGCCACAAAAAGTGAGCTTATGAAACATAGCCCGAAACCAAATAAGCTATAAGTCGGCTATATAATCAAAAACAAGCACCCGCCTCAATTTTCTGGTTTATATTGAGACTTATGGGCTTAGATGAGTTATGATATCACAATAAAGTTATTTAAGCCCACAAGTCTCAAAATAAGCCGGAAAATTGGGGCTTATGGGGGTGTTTGTTTAAGCTTACATGTGACTTATGAGCTTATTTATGTTCCGGCTTATATTTCATAAGCCTTAATTTTTCGGCTTATTTGAGAATTGTGGGCTTATATTGTAAGTTTATTACGATGTGATAAACTTATATAAGCTCATAAGTCTCATAATAAGCCGGAAATTTGGGGCTTATTATGACAACCCGCTATTTTACAGGTCAATACTATTTTCTAAACTCGATTTATTTATTTAAGACTTACTTGAAAACGGTTTACGTTTAATTTTTAATTTCATAAACGTAAAGTTATGACCAATCATAAAACTTTCTTAATAACAATAGACTATATTTAGTTATGTTATCACATTTCATTAGAGTTGAGCAGAATCGGCCAAAAGATTCAATTTGGTCAAAACTTGGTCAGCTCGGTGCTAACTCGTACAAAACGCGGTTTGAAGTGTTTTAACAATGGTTTTAATGTTTCTAAACATACTTCTAGAGTTCATGAACAATTATATAGTCCTATAAGCATGTCATACTCATACACATAGCTTCGAAACTTATATATAAAAATTCCAATCTGAGACTGCATGTACAGTATTTTCCTTCAATCATGCCCACAATATACTAGGGGGACGTTTAGGTAAGGTAAGGGCTAATAGAACTTATGCATTCTCGAAATACCCCAAACTAATGGAATCAGCTTATTAGCTTAATCTTCCCCACCAAAACTCATAAGCCCTTTAAAATAATCAAAAATTCAATAAGCTTTTTAGCTTTATTAAAACACAATAACCTATTAAGCTCTTTAAATAAGCTCATCAAAACACCCCCTAAATCCCAATTATTACCATGACAGCTATCTCTCACACAAAATCAAATTGCTCTAAATAATTATGATTCGATAAGCTTAGATAACTTACCGAGTAACGATTTCCGCTCAGACGGCCTGAAAACGACTCGATCTTTCCCAGGCAACTGCAATCCGCCAACACCAGTCTCCTCCGGCTCCAACGTGTCCGTCATCTTATTAATATCCATCGGATCCTGTTATCAACAAAATCAAACACGTAAACACCTAACAACAAACAAAAACCTTTACACTTAGGCTATGTTTGGCAAAACTAGCAGTAAGTAGTTGTTTGTTTTATAAAAGCGCTTGGTAACACAGTTGAAACCGTAAGTATAAAGTGTAAAACAACGTAAAAGCTAATCGCGTCTTTATTAGCATTTTAAATAGAAGCAATAGAAGCGTTTAAACAAAACCCAAAAGGTAAACGCAACAATAAGCATTCTATTCTAGACACTAAACGCTCTATGTTTGGAAAAACTACCTACGTGTTACCAGTATCTGTAATTATAAAGTGTAAGATAACGTGAAACCAAAACGCGTCCTTTAGTAGCGTTTCAAATAGTAGCGTTTAAACAAAATGCAAAAGGTAAACGCGTCTAATTGCCAAACAATAAGCATAACTATATTCTAAACACTAACCGCTCTATATTTGGTAACACGGATAGTTGTGTATCGGCAATTATAAAGTGTAACCAAAACGCGTCCTATATTATCGTGTTTCAAATAGAAGCATTTAAACAGAATCCAAACACTAACCGCTCGTTGCCGAACACAACTTGAGTTCAGATTATAAACTAATAGCAGTAGCTGTTTATTCTACAAAAATCCTAAAATGACGCGCGTCTCTTATCAGGCGCTTAAACAAAATCCTAACACTAAACAATTAATACTAACCGCCATAGTTTCGCTATTCGATAGAAGCTATTATATCACAGCACAGCACCAGTAGTAGATATAACAAAACCTAATCATACACAATAAAATTAATTAAAAATTTATAAAAAAAATATCAAAATTAATTAAAAAAAATGAAGTGTGACCTAATAATTTGATGTTAAATTAGGGTTTTATAACAGTTAAACAGAATACTAATAATAATCGATGATAGATAAATAAAATTATATAAAAAAAAATTGATACCTGAAGATGGTGGTAAGGAATTGTTATGAACTGAATGAATTAAAACCCTATGAAATTTTTTTATTGAATATGAAAGGGGGGGGTTGATTCGTATAGTCTGTGTTTTTTAATTTTATATAAGTTGAAGGGGTGAAAGTGTAAAATTGTGATAAGATGAAGCATATATATAGAAAGGGAAAGTGTTTTTTATTCGATTTGAGAAGGGTGCATTTGTTTTTTATATAGAAGCTGAAGGGGAAAAAGTGTAAGTTTGTGATAAGATGAAGGAGAAAAAGGTAAAAGGGTTTTTTTTTACTATGAGATTTATGAAGGGAGTTTTTGTTTTTTAAATGAGAGTTGAGGGGGTGAAAGTGTAAATTTCGGGATTAGATATAAAAGAGAAGGAAAAAAAGATGGGTAATGCTGGCTATGGGGTTCGAACCCATGCGCACTTATGTGCAGAAGATCTTAAGTCTTCCCCCTTAACCTCTCGGGCAAACCAGCTCTTTTTGTACAAATTCGCTCATTATATATTTTTATATCTATCGTTTGTCACTTTTTGTTACTTTTTTATAGGGGTATATTGGGAGCAAGCGTTTTGAAGCAACTAGTAACTAGTGTTTTACATTTTGTACACAATGTTTGTTTAGGAACAAACAATTAGCATTCTTGATTTTTCTAAATGCTACTTTGAAGAAGCATTTACGAGCAACTAGCGATTGCAGTTAATAATTACAAGTATATAGATGTGTTACCAAACGCTCTATAAAAACAAAAACTATTGTTTTCTGCTATTATTGCTTGTCACTATTGCTGACTGCTACTGCTATTTTTGTCAAACATATCCTACATAGTTTTAAGAAATATTGTTTTTATGTAACTTTGTATGCACTAACATAGCCAGAACTAGGTGAACAAAATATTCGTATAATAATATAAGGGCTTTGATTTACATTTAAGTTTATTTTGCATGTACTAATGAAGTAACTAAATGATAATTATAAACACATATTCTTTTGAGATCAGGTGCAGTTTGAAAAAACCGATGTTTTTTACGAAACTATGAAAGAGAATTTCATCTCTGTTTGTATGTAAAACAATCACTAACTTACTTAGCTATATTTAGCTATTGTAGCTTTTAGCTTAACACAAACAAGACATCAAATCAGCTTGTAGCTTTAGTAGTTGGTTTACAAGGAACTCTAACATCGGTGGCACACATAGTTACATTGTGCCACATACTTTTAACATTATTTTTAGAATGGATATATAAACAATTTGCAACTCGCAAAATTTAACTTTAGATTATGGTTTTAATAATGAAACATGTCCCATTTCTAAGTAAAACGTCTAAATCTCAAGTGCACTTATATAAGCAACACAAGATTAGTAAAATGAAATATCAATACTGTGACAACCGTCAACTTTTCAAGTCAGTCAATGATGTGTGTTTCGTTGTATGTATTTTTAATTCAAGTTTTAAATTTATAATTGTCGAAACTTATACTTTAAGGTACACGCCATGTTACTCCTATTACATTTTAGTGAACTGAAGGCACTTATAGATGCATTTAATCCAAGGTTAGATTTGCAATCTTATGAATGCTTATTTATATGAATTTACAAACTTTTATAAATTTGAAGATTTATCTGGGTCTTGGGTCTTTTTCAGTCCAATGCATTCAGTTTTCAGGAAGAATCTTGAAAATCTTATGGAGTGGCCAGAAAGAAGTAAGCCAAAGTTAGATGATTTCTTGAAGCGTTATGGCAAGAGTCAGGATCCGAAGTCTGGGCAAATGGTCGTGTCAGAGTGCAGTAGCAGCACAACTGAGGTTGAACAAACAGGTGATGAAAGCAACATTCCGGATGCTAAAAACAAGAAAGCTGAGAGGAACAAGGGGAAGAAGGGTAAAAAAGGAAAAGGTAAGAAATGACGCTATAATNTTTTTTTTTTTGGGTGCCAAATATGCGTTTTCTAGTGGGTTTAAGAGTCATAGTTACGATGCAACTTTTTAGTTTACCTTTCAAGGACGGTTATGATTTAGTTAACTCTTAACTGATTGTGCATGCTGAATTGAAGTTAAGAGATGTTGGAAATTTGGTATCTCATTTGAACACCTGGATGACGAGACATATATATAAGTATAGAACATGACAAATCGTGTGGGAAATGTCAAATGTCCATGACTTAAGATCCTAAATGAATTATGGACTTGGACCCCACAGAAATGTCTCACGGGCCAGATGCCTGGGCATTAGGCTTTACCATTTTGACCAAAATTTTCATTATCCCGCCAAATAACGATTCTTGGGATGTTTTTACTGATAAATTCAAGAAACTGAGGACACGAATGGTTTTTCTAAAAAATAACTTTTCCAAATAACTAAATGTCTATTATTGGCTTCTAGGCAGTTCTAGCCTTTAAACATACTACTCTTGTGTTAAGGGTGAACTGCAATTGTTGGCGATCTTAATGGATAATGACCGGTCCACGCGGTAGGTAGCACGGCATGAAGTCGAATTTTAAAGGGATAAGTGTTTCATGTAACGTAGCTGTCTAGGTTCCATTATCATCTAAACCACAAAAACTATTGTGTCATTGTGATGAATTCAAGTTCAAAACCTTTGCCTAACGTCTTCAAATTCAAAAACTTACAGTTCAAGTCTTTATGAGTGAATCCTCAATGATCAATACCATTTAAGATAAAAATAGAAGTCAACAGCCAATTCTTTGACCTTAAAAAGTCAAACTTTACAAATCAAACATGAACATAAATAAACTTTACACGGTCAAACAAGACTATCAAGCTGTAAAAAACATAAAAATCCAAACTTTATCATGATCAACATAAAAAGAACCCATTTCAGAACACGGGTTCATCAAATTACAACCAAAAACAACAATTATCAAAAAATTCAAGGAATAATTAAAGGTTATCAGCATCAACAACTAGCCCTTTGACTTTCAAAAAAGTCAAACCTTACACAATAAACATATATAAACATAAAAAAGATACATTTCACAACATGAGTATGTTAAATCATAACCAGAAAACATCAAATATCAAGAATTCACAAGAAATAATTACAGGATATTAGCATCAACAACAACAACTAGTCCTTTGACTCTTAAAAAAGTCAAACTTAACACAATAAACATATATAAACACAAAAAAGACACCTTTCACAACATGGATATCCTAAATCATAACCAAAAAACATCAAATTTCTAAAAATAGAAAGAATAATTACAGAGTATTAGCATCAACAACAACAAGTGCTTTGACTTTTAAAAAGTCAAACTTAACACATTAAATATATATAAACACAAAAAAGGTACATTTCAGTATTTCACGAAATGGGTAATGCTAAATTATAACCAATAAACAACAAGTACTTTTTATTTTGTTGTTGCAGTTTTGTCAATTTGGCTTTCGTTAGATAGTCTCCTAATAAGGTTCTTTAAAAGCTTGGGACTTTGCGGTGTATTCAGCTATACAGTTAAACAGTTGCTTCTAGTATAGAAGTTCTGTACCAAAATGCATGATTGAATGCTTATAAGTTGCATCCTATAGCCAAAAGGAAGGTATCAAGTAACTTACATCTTGGACCATCTTCCCTTCAATTATATTATAGGTGATGCTAGTCTTGTTGTTTGGATGGCATGATTAAAGTTATAATGCAGCAATATAAGTCTAGTCTTCCCACTCCCAAGTTTTCATCAAAGTCTTTTATGATATGATTATACATAGAAACCAGTTATTATTAGTCAAGGAATTAGTGGATGATAGAATATAGGTGTTGCTAGTAAAATTGTAGTAAAATGGTTGTTAGTAAAATTGTAGGCTTCTAGGACCACAATTTTTTGTCTAAAATAAATGATACATGTCCTTCCTTTTGTTTTGTCAGTGACTTGTAGACTCAATTATATTACCTTCACTTAATAGATTGTCTCTGAAATACACCTTATCCTGTGTTCTGGACTTTAAACTGTGTTTAGGTCTGAACCAAAAATTAAATTTTGAAATTTCCAAGTAACCGCAAGAGTGTAAAACGATGGTAAAATAAATATGTCTAATGACAGAACTATGCAAAATCTCAAGTTCACGAAATTTATAATCATATGAGGCTATGAGCAGAAGTTAGCACATCATACACTTCATTCCATATAACTCTGCTAACAACTAACTTTAATAACAATTGACGTTTCCTCCTAAGACCTAACAACCCTATGTGACCCGTTTAAAACCCAAGGTATTAGCAGTTCATAGATGCAGCATGTATGTTCACAAATCTCAAACATTAGTCAGATATACCTGATTGGTTCGTCATCTCGAATCTGGGGAAAATAAGAATACAGAAATATGCAAGCCAAAGATCAAGTGAGCATTTTAACATTCTCATATGAGATAATGAGAATAACCATCTCAAAGAATCTATAAAAACATACGGAGTATATACTTTCACTTGTATATATTTCGCGATTATGTTAACTCCTTGGCCAATTACAAACTCATTTTTCTGGATTTTTACATACTTTCGAGGCAAAAGCTAAAAACAGACTACCACACGTTCAAAACAATGTTCCAAATCATATGTAGCAACGTTACCCATTAATTACGTTAGACATTTCTTCAAACACGTTTTGTGCAGCCAATTTCACGTTGAAAATTGTAACAAAACCTAAGGCTATTCATTAACACAGTGTCTTATAATGCAATATAGTCTAGTCTTCCCACTTCCAAGTTTAGTGGAGGATAGTTGTGTTATAATGCCATATAAGTGCAGTCTGCCCTACCCCGATTCTTCTTAAAGTCATTCAAATTGTCTTGCTCAACCTGACTATAAAAGGCCGATACTTGTTCCTATAATTGTAAGTAATTTCCAAAAATGAAGTCACCACAAGCAATAATTCACTTATCATCTTTCTCTCGTATTTCTTTTCTCTTTTTCGGTCTCGCGATAACATGTCTTACTTCTGCCACCGTCTCCGTTTCATATGGCGGTAACGAGACAGATTATCTCGCACTGTTGTCATTCAAGTCAAAGATCACCCATGATCCATACAATGTTCTAACCTCGTGGAACAATTCCTTTCATTTCTGTGACTGGAGTGGTATTTCATGTGGAGAGAAGCACAAACGAGTGACTGTTTTATGGCTGCAATCGCAAGGCTTAGAAGGCTCGTTGTCTCCTCATGTAGGAAAACTCAGCTTCCTCCATACGATTTCTCTCTTTAACAACAGCTTTCAAGGAACCATTCCTCATGAACTTGGTCGTCTGTCTAGGCTACGCCATCTTTATCTTAGTATGAACAAATTCAGTGGAGTCATTCCAACAAACTTGTCTCGTTGTTCTAACCTCGAAGACCTATGGCTCAATCAAAATGAGCTAACTGGAAGCATACCCAAGGAGATGAGTTTACTCTCAAAACTTGTTACTCTTGAACTTCACTACAATAAGTTGACAGGAATTCCAGCTTTCTTGGGGAATATCAAATCAATGGAATTCTTCTCTGTTAGTATTAAAGAAAAGTGATGGTCATTGTCGTTTATTAGAACTTTGTAACGTGTCTTAAATAATGTATTTGTTAAGATCATTGGGCTATGGACTTCGTATTTATTAGTAGGGATAATTCCCGAAATACCCCAGTTGCCTTACTGCTATTTACATCCGAGACCCTAATAAAATAATAAGAGTTGTGCGTCATATTTGTTAAGTTTACATTTAACTTGTATTTATATTTTTTCGGATTATGTAACTTTGACTAACGTAACTTTATTGTTTTGGTTTTTGTATTCATGGTACGTTTCGGTTATTTGGGACATGAATATTTGGTTTTGGACTCGGACAATACATAACGAATTAAATACTTGGATTGAGACTATTATTGGACTATACTTGGATTGAGACTATTATTATTGGACTATACCGGATTAATATTATTTGAACATTAAACAATTGGACTTATATTGGACATTTTGGACTTGAGACGGATATAATATATTAGACTCGTGATGAATTTAATATATTAGATTCGTAACGAACCTAAAATATTCAATAAACACTTGTTAAACTAATAATGAGTTACTAAAACCCGATAACAAATAAATAATCTAAAACTTGATTGATTTCTAAGCTTTTATTTGTTTTAAATTAGTGCAACGTGTTTGGATTAACAAACACGAGTACGTGTGTTAAATTGAAAACTTGTCGGTCAAGTCCACAAAGGGATCGAACACAAACAGAAACAGGACAAGACTTAAATAATGAACAAACAGATACACGATATTATGGAATACGCTCTCCACTTTTATTCAGAAAATATAAGCTCAAAAAACTGATAATGAATACATATTAACAAACCACAGCTCGGTTTGTATTTATAGGGAATAGAAACTAGCTTTCCTAATCCTACTACAAGTCTAATTAAATAAGATAATCCTTATCTTAAAGCTAAAAATAAGGAATCCTAATTATACTAGAACTTGACTTGTAGTTATCCATAAGCTCGGATCTACTTGGACTGCACATATGCTCGTGCCTTATGAACTACTCATTAGCTCGAGTAGACATTAGACCAACAATCACCCCCCTAATTTCTGACTCGAGATAAGGAGGTCTTCAACTCCGAGTAACTCTTGCATTTCCTTGAACTTAATCCTTGCGAGAGCTTTCGTCAGAATGTCAGCACGTTGCAAATCACCTCTTACAAACTCAACTTGTACTTGGCCTCTTTCAACACATTCTCGGATAAAATGATAACGTGTATTGATATGCTTGCTTCTCCCGTGAAAGACTGGATTTTTCATAAGTGCAATAGCCGATTTGTTGTCAACAAATAAGACCACCACTTCTTCTTCCATTCCGGTTATCTCACTCAACAATCCACGTAACCATATCCCTTGACACGCGGCTGAGGTTGCTGCCATGAACTCGGCTTCACAAGACGATAGAGCCACCGTGTTTTGCTTTTGTGAGCACCAAGTGATAGGTGATTTACCTAGATAGAATACGTGCCCAGTTGTGCTACGACCATCATCTTGGTCCATAGCATAACTACTATCACTAAACCCTACTAACTCCTTGGTTTTCTCTTGGTTATATCGCACTCCAAAATTCAAAGTACCTTGGATATACCTTAGTATTTGTTTCACAGCTGCCATATGTGATTCTTTTGGTTCTTGCATATAACGACTAACCAAACCAACCGAAAAAGATAAATCAGGTCGAGTGTGTAGTAAGTACCTTAGACAACCAACTCGCCGTCTAAACAAAGTTGCATCAACTGGCTTTCCTTCCTTGTCCATGCTTAACTTCATTCCAGGTTCTAATGGACATTGAGTAGGATTTGCTTCATGCATCCCAGCATCTTTCAAGATCTTCTTTGCATAGCTTTCTTGACTTATTGAGATACTTGAATCCTCTTGCTTTACTTCAATGCCAAGATAATAGCTCAACTTTCCCAAGTCACTCATATCAAACCTTTCTTGCATTTGTCTCTTGAATTCACCGATTTCGCCAAGCTTCGAACCGGTTACTAAGAGATCATCCACATAGACCGCAATAATCAAGATTGACTTGTTTGTCTTCTTCACATACACCGCTTGTTCGTGTTGGCATCTTTTGAAAGACATTTGCTTGAGTTCTCTATCAAGTTTGGTATTCCACGCCCTTGGTGCTTGTTTAAGTCCATAAAGCGCCTTTTTCAACTTGTAGATTTTCCTTTCTTCTCCTTTCTTCACGAACCCCTCCGGTTGTGTAACAAACACTTGTTCCTTTAGTTCTCCATGTAAAAAAGCTGACTTTACATCCAGATGATGTAGCTCCCATGCTTCTTTAGCGGCCAATGAGATTAATAAACGCACCGTTTCAATCCGTGCTACGGGCGCAAATACCTCGTCATAGTCAATTCCTTCCTTTTGAGCATAACCCTTTGCTACTAACCGAGCTTTAAACTTATTAATTGAACCATCCGGATTTCTCTTAATTTTGTACACCCACTTTAGTCCAATGGGATTAACATTAACCGGAGCTTCAACTAATTCCCATGAATCATTCTTCTCGATAGACTCAATCTCTTGATCCATAGCACCCATCCACTTGCTTGAGACTTTTGCTTCTTGGAACGTTCTTGGTTCATCATCTTCAATTAAAAGTAGATTTTGATCTTCATTAGCAACTGAGGTTCTTGAACTAGACCCCATAATAAAGTCATTAAATCTAGTTGGCTTAGTTGAAACCCTTGAAGAACGCCTCACAATTGATTGAGTTTCTGTCACAGGATTAGGGTCATTACCCGCCTCGATTTGGTCTTCTTGTTCGGTATTGACCGGTTGATTTTCATCAGCATCATGCTGATTTTCAGCCTCTAAATCTTCAGCTTCAACTTCATCGGTCATACCTGGGTTAACAAATCCACAACCCGTATCAATAGAACCGTGCCATTCTATGATAAACATACCTGGGTTTAGCTCGTGTGTTTCGCTTCCAGCAACATACTTCCAGCCAAGTTCTTCATTAAACTCCGCATCACGACATACTACAATCTTCTTTGCTCTTGGATTGAACAATCGAAAACCTTTCGTACCTGGCTCGTTTCCGATATAAATAAGTCGTGTTGACCTGTCGTCTAACTTCTGTAAATATGGCCTTGTACCCGTTGCATAAGCTACACATCCAAATACCCGTAAACCCTCCAAGTTAGGCTTTTTTCCTTTGAAAGCCTCATATGGAGTTTGATTAACTAGAGCTCGAGTTGAAACTCTATTAATCAAGAATGTGGCGTGCCTAACTCCTTCAGCCCACATATAGTTTGGTACGTCTCGTGCTTTCAAGATGCTTCTAGTCATTCCCATAAGAGTCCGGTTTCTCCTTTCCACGACTCCATTTTGTTGTGGTGTGTAGGGAGTGGTAAGATGTCTTGTTATACCCTCGTTTTCACAAAAGTTGGTAAATTCTTTTGAAGTGAACTCACCTCCTCTATCGGTCCTTAGGGTAATAATCTTCTTTCCCGACTTTTTCTCAACTAAAGCTTTGAACTTTTTGAAGTATTCAAATGCTTCTCCTTTTTCCTTCAAGGTAAAAGTCCACATAAAGCGAGAAAAGTCATCAATAAGAACAAATATGTACCTGTTACCCGCTATGGATGGTGGAGAGATTGGTCCACATAGGTCGGCATGTATAAGTTGAAGAGGATGTGTTGCCTTAAATTTTGCAGCTTTAGGAAACGCCTTCTTGGTTTGCTTTCCTACCAAGCAAGATTCACACAACTTGTTCTCTTGATGAATTATTGGCAACTTTTCAACCATGCCCTTCCTTGCCATTAATTCCATCGTCTCGAAATTAATGTGACCCATCCTAGCATGCCATAACCAAGCATCATCTTCCATCTTTGCTTTGAGACACACCGGACTTCCAACTTGAAGCTTAATCTTATAAAGTCTATTACTTGTTCTAGGAACCTTCATCAAAAGCTTGCCATTTGAGTCACGCATAGTAAGAAGGTTACCTTTCATACGAATGTCACATCCGCCTTCGGTAGCTTGCCCAAGACTAATTATGTTGCTTTTTAGCTCGGGTAGGTAATAGACTCCAGTGATTAACCGTTGCTCACCCGTTTTCCCTTGAATGATTATCGAACCCTTTCCTTTTATCTCGATGTAGGAGTTATCACCAAACTTCACTCTTCCGGAGATATTCTCATTCAACTCCGAAAAGTATTCTCGGATCCCCGTCATGTGATTACTTGCTCCATTATCCAAATACCAAGTGTCTTCCTCGTTTGGCTTAGTATTCAATTGGTTTGGGATAATCTTTTCTTCATTCAAGAAAACCACTTCTTGAACGCTTTTCATCATAAAAAGTGTCGGGTCATCATCATCCTCCGTTTTCAAAAGGTTTGCCACATGCTTATTCTTTTGTTCACGGCGTTCGGGACAATTAGAAGCAAAGTGACCATATTCATCACATCTAAAGCATTGAATCTTTGAAAGGTCTCGGCTTTTGTTCTTCTTTTGCTCCGTATTGCTCCCAGAGTTGTTACGGTTGTGGTTATTAGCTTGACCACTACCATTAGATTTGTTTTGAGAAGAAAAGTTTCGACCTTTACCGTTGCCACTAGAAGAATTCCTTCCACGACCTTTCTTATCATATCTTTCGGCCCTTCCGAACATCAACTTGCCTTGATCTTCAGAAGTAGTGTCAACACCCTTCATTCTTCCTTCAAAAGCTTTCAACCTTCCAATTGCTTCTTGAAAAGACATAGTATTCAAGTCCGCAAATTGTTCTATTGAGGCAACAATTGCAACATACCTATCCGGAACGGATGCAAGTAGCTTCTTAACAAGTTTCTTGTCTTCATAAAATGTTCCCAAGCTATTGACTTCAGTTACAATTTTGCCCATCCTAGCCGCAAAGTCATCGACTGATTCGTTGACTTTCATCTTTAAAGATTCGAATTCCGTCTCCAAGGTTTGCAACCTTGCTTCACGAACTCGATCAACACCCACATATCTGGTCTTCAAAGCTTCCCAGATTTCTTTGGCCGTGTTGAATTTTGAAACTTGAAAGACAAGTTCTTCTGGAATCGCCTGGAAAAGTAACGCAACTGCCATGTGATCTTGCTTATCAACGACTTGTGTTCCTTCCTTTGGTTCCAGTGCATCAAGTATTCCATGGACTCGGAATACCGCTTTCACTCTTATTGCCCATATGTTATAATTCGTGCTTGTTAACATTGGACATTGAAGAGCCGTTTTGGAATGTTCAATAGGATGTGGTTGACTCGTCTCGCCTACCATCTTTCTTGAACGTCTTTTGTAAGTTACCGGTGTAGTTTGTTCGACTTCCAGCCCTAAAACACGCTTGATTTACTTCTTGCTTAAGTAAATCAACTGAAGCTTGAAACTTTATTGACTTTCTTGGTGAAACCCTCGGTTTAGAGTTTAGGCTTGGTTTAGAAACCCTTGTAAAACCTCGACTACCTTGGTAATCCCTTGGATATCGACTGCCTTGGTAAACCTGCCTTGGTAAACCCTTAAATCAACTCCTGCTTGGAAAACCTGGTGATCGACCCTTGCTTGGAATCCCTTTGAAAATCGATTCTTGAAACCCTTTGAGATCGTCTGGAATAGAACAGCCTTGTGATCGACTCTTGGAACCCTTGGAACCCTTAGTCGACAGCAGCAGACCTCTTGGAACCCTTAGTCGACAGCAGCAGAAAGTCGACTTCTTGGAACCCTTAAGCTTGGTTTAAAACCTTGCTCTTGATACCAATTCAAGTCCACAAGGGATCGAACACAAACAGAAACACGATATTATGGAATACGCTCTCCACTTTTATTCAGAAAATATAAGCTCAAAAAACTGATAATGAATACATATTAACAAACCACAGCTCGGTTTGTATTTATAGGGAATAGAAACTAGCTTTCCTAATCCTACTACAAGTCTAATTAAATAAGATAATCCTTATCTTAAAGCTAAAAATAAGGAATCCTAATTATACTAGAACTTGACTTGTAGTTATCCATAAGCTCGGATCTACTTGGACTGCACATATGCTCGTGCCTTATGAACTACTCATTAGCTCGAGTAGACATTAGACCAACAGTCGGGAAATATTGTTTCTCTGTAGCAAATTTGATTGGAGAGGGTGGGTTTAGCTATGTTTATAAAGGAATCCTAGATTCTAATGGTGATAAGTCTGTTGTCGTCAAAGTTCTACATATTCAAAATCGAGGTGCTCACAAAAGTTTTCTAGTAGAATGTGAAGCATGGTGGAATATTCGACACCGTCATCTGTTGAAGATAATAACTTCATCATGTTCAAGTGTTGATTTTCAAGGCAACGATTTTAAAGCTTTGGTTTACGAGTTTATGCCCAATGGAAGTGTACACGGTTGGCTTCATTCCAGTGCATATTCATCGAAACTCAACCTTCTTCAAAGCATAAATATTCTTAGAGATGTTGTAACAGCACTTGATTATCTTCACAATCGCTGCCAAGCAACGATTGTTCACGATGATTTGAAGCCTAGTAACATTCTACTTGATGATGATATGGTGGGTCATGTTGGAGACTTTGGTTTAGCTCGACTACTTGGTGCAGAGTACAGACTTAAACAAAAACAGCTCAACCGGGGTTAAAGGAACAATTGGTTATGCACCTCCGGGTAATATATGATTCTTGTATTCCATGATGCTTATATCTATACTTGATGATGATATGGTGGGTCATGTTTGATAAAATGTCACCATCTTAGTTTTTAATTCATCTACATGTTTATTATATATGATATTTGGGTTTTTTCACTTTGATAAATGATGTATGCATTGTAAACATGTAAAGATGGAAAATTTTGAATTTTACATATGTGGTAAACTTTGATCGATTGTATGTTATGCTTTTGCAAGAACCGAATCAATTAGTTCTCCATCTTCTCCTTCACAGTTTCGCATATTTAAGATTAAAATCGAACATCTTTTTCTTTAGTTGAATTAGCACAGGTATTGGTAATCCAATTTCAATATAGTATGAAGCCATTAAATAGTCCGAATACTTTATCCCTTTGCATTCTTAATGTTTATTGAATTAATCAGGTTGGTCATCTAGTATAGCTTTCCGTATCTCTTTCCATTCTTGATGTTTATTGTGGTACATGTAGAGGCTGACCAGGAACAGATAAACAAGCTGTCCCTATCTCGTTTGCGAGTTTGATTCGTCCTGAAACAAGCAACCGGGTGGTAAATTTTTGTACCTTAGAAGCGGGTTTACAAACTTGTGAAAATGCAAAAGATCTACTGGCCATAGTGTTATGGCATGAGCAGGGACGGAACCACCGCGGGTGCCCGGGACCCCTATGAATTTTTTCGATGTAGTGTTAATTTTTGAAAAAAACATCAATTTTTCCAAAATGCATCTTAAATGCACCCGGTCCATCAAAATGTCTTTCGATATTATGGTTCCAAAAAATTTGTGCACCCGGTCATATTTGGTCCTGGTTCCATCCCTGGGCATGGGGCTTGTTGTATGTTACATCCACGTTGGATATTTATAAATTATTAGCGAGCGGTTACTGTATTTTTTTTTACACAATCATTTATTGTTGTGAGTGAGTGAGTGTGTCTATCTTTTTTGATTATGGTTCCATGAGCAAGTCAGATAGAAAAGCAATGTGATTTTGGGAATGATATTCAAAGATACGTGTTTCACGAAATTGTACCGTGACTTCTTTTATCGTTATAAAGGTGACAATCTGAATCATTTGTCTAAGAACAGGCTGTTTTATGCTATTTTGAGTTTTTATTTCTGATGGGTCGAAGCGGTCTTGTGCTTCAGGCTTAAAGAGGTCCAGAGTTGTATTCTCTTGTCTGTTTATTGAACCAAAATTTTGAATTTGTTTCAATGTTACATTTTTTGTCTACAAAGATACTTTCATAAACTAAAACCAAGTATAACTTTGACTTAATCTCTCTCCGAAAGTACCACTACACTTCCATATAGGTTTGATTCATTCAAATACTATGAGCTATCTGGTATTTTATATATATATCATCCGTTTTTGAAATTGTCAATGAGTTGATTTTGAGTGGATAGTTTTTTTTAGTAACAACTTGTAAGAGTCTTCGTTGAATAGTTTGGATAAACTTGTTTAATTTGGTTGATTTATTTCAATTTGTTGTTTTAGTTTTTTAATTAGATAAAATATTGAATGATTAGAAAAAATTAAAATATTTTTGACTATTGGGTTTTAATACTGGTACTACTTAACTATCAAGCATTCATTGACTAGCTATTTGTAACAATATAATATTTCCAATATAAGTTAAATAATATGATTACAATTTTTGATAATCTCATTAAAAAAGTGTGTGTACGAATGAATCAAAGCAGGCTTGGATTTTAACCTAAGACTAGAGTGTCATCCTTAACTATGTAAAAAATAAATAAATAAATATATTTTTTTGTGCTTTATGCTGTTGGTATCTCAAAATTTTGCTTTTAATTTGACCAAAAGGACAAACATGTCAATATCCAATATTCCAAATTCTTTGAAGAGTAAACTTAACCAGTTGCAACAACAATTCAATTATTGCAAAGACATGCCAACACATACTAATCAGATTCTTTTATCTTTCACATAATTCCTATCAACTCCCCAAGAATCATCTTGCCATCAAAACAACTCTTAGGATTAGTGATATCAATCTTACGAGATATCACTTTACGAAATGTGATATCTTTCGTGTGATAATAGGTCGTTGGTATCCCTTAACCTTCTTATTGGATCCTATGGGATGCCTTTTAAGATGCATGAGTTTCTATTGACATGAACACCCAAAATTTATTATGATATAAGCAAAAACTCAAAAATCTAAAATATCCTATTAATTTAAAACCCCAAACATCAACGATTGTTTAATCTCTATATTTGCCAAACCCTTCACTGATTCATGTATGTGTACATTGTTCCGAACTGAGCACAACGTAAACTAAAAGTTTGTCACACCTTTCGTTTACATAATCATTTAAGTTAGTTTGCTACTTAAATATGGGTTAGTTGTTATCAATTTATAAGTCCTAACATTGCTTTTATCTCTAAAACTTAATAATTGATGAATTAGAATAGAATTTTTGTACCAAAAGTCATGATTGAATGTTTACACGTTGCATCCTAGACCATTATCCCTTAAATTATATTATTAGGTGTAGTTTTCTTCAAAGTCCTTTATTAATTATACAAGTTTAGTCTTCCCTACCCAACTCTTCTTTAAAGTCATTCGTGATATCATTATACATAGAAATTAGTTATTAGCACTCAAAATGTCTTGCTCAACCCGCCTATAAAAAGCCAATACTTATTCTTATGATTTTAAGTAAGTTTCCAAAAATGAAGTCACCACAAGCAATGATTTGCTTATCATCTTCTTCTCGTATTTCTTTTCTCTTTTATGGTCTCGCGATAACATGTCTTACTTCTGCCACCGTCTCTGCTTCCCATGGCGGTAATGAGACTGATTATCACGCGTTGTTGTCATTTAAGTCGATGATCACCGAAGATCCAAACAAAGTTCTAACCTCGTGGAACCATTCCTTTCATTTCTGTGACTGGAGTGGTATTTCATGTGGAAAGCGGCACAAACGAGTGATTGCTTTACGGCTAGGTTCACAAGGCTTAGAAGGCTCGTTGTCTCCTGATGCAGGAAACCTCAGCTTCCTCCGTGNCAAACAAAGTTCTAACCTCGTGGAACCATTCCTTTCATTTCTGTGACTGGAGTGGTATTTCATGTGGAAAGCGGCACAAACGAGTGATTGCTTTACGGCTAGGTTCACAAGGCTTAGAAGGCTCGTTGTCTCCTGATGCAGGAAACCTCAGCTTCCTCCGTGAGTTTGATCTCGGGAACAACAGCTTTCAAGGAAACATTCCTCATGAACTTGGTCGCCTATCTAGGCTACGTTATCTTTATCTTGAAGATAACAAATTCAGTGGAGTCATTCCAACAAACTTGTCTGGTTGTTCTAACCTCGAAGACCTTTGGCTCTATCTAAATGAGCTAACTGGATACATACCCAAGGGAATGAGTGTACTCTCAAAACTTGCTCGTCTTGTAATTGACAACAATAAGTTAACAGGTGGAATCCCACCTTTCTTGGGGAATATCACATCAATCGAAGTGTTCTCTGCTACAAGGAACCCGCTTGGTGGGAGCATTCCAGATACCTTGGGTCATTGGAAAAGCTTGAAGGAATTTTACTTGGGTAACTGCAACTTATATGGAAGCATCCCTCATTCCATTTTCAACCTCTCACTCCTAGTTAGATTTTCTTTATCTACTAATCACCTCACTGGTAGTCTTCCTTTAGAAATTGGTAATCAGCTCCCAAATCTTGAGGGCCTTCAGTTAAGGAATAACAAATTCACAGGAGTTCTTCCACCTTCTATTTCTAATTGTTCTAAATTAGGACATCTTGAAATGAGTTACAACAATTTTAGTGGGAAGTTGACTATCGACTTTTCAAAACTAAGAGATATTAATAATATTAGCTTATCTGATAACAACTTCCATGGACGTGGAGAAGCTGATGACATGAGGTTTATTGATTCTCTGAAAAACTGCACCAAATTAGTAAATTTGATCCTTGATAATTGCAACCTTATAGGAGTGCTTCCGATATCAATAGGTAATCTTTCTGATCAACTCAGTACTCTAAATTTAGAACGTAATCAGTTACTTGGAAGCCTTCCTTCAAGTATAGGTAGTCTAGTTGGCTTGACCACTTTACATTTAGGAGATAATCAATTCAAAGGAAAAATCCCAACTACCATTGGTAAACTTCAAAAGCTACGAATTCTTAGTCTATATATCAATCAATTTTCAGGGCCTATCCCTGATGCCATCGGGAACCTATCATTGTTGACTAAACTTTTTTTAAATTCCAACAAATTAGATAGCTATATTCCATCAAGCTTTGGGAAGTGTAAAGATCTTAATGGGTTAAACATTTCATACAATAGACTCAGTGGTAACATACCCAAGCAACTTCTTCAACTTCCATCACTAACTAATTTTTTAGATCTTTCATACAACAGCCTGTCCGGTTCAATTCCATCAGAGATTAAAGACCTCAACTTGTTGAGCTATCTCGATTTATCTTATAATAATTTATCAGGTACCATTCCTAGTAGCCTTGGTGAGTGCATTAGTCTTACAGAGTTATACCTTAGTGGCAACAAATTTCAAGGCATAATACCATCTTCATTAAGTACCTTGAGAGGTTTGGGGGTACTTGATATTTCTCAAAATAATCTATCAGGCAAAATACCCCAATTCTTAGACAAATGGAATTCCTTAGAATATTTGAACCTGTCCTTTAATGATTTTGAGGGTGAAGTACCAGTTGTTGGAGTGTTTGCCAATGCAAGTGCATTTTCGGTTTTGGGGAACAATAGGCTTTGTGGTGGTTTGGTTACACTTGAGTTACCCAAATGCAAGGAGACGGGTAGTAAAAAAACAAGATTTCCTTTCTTCGTATTATTCATTTTGATTGCACCAGTGTTTCTCGTCGTATTATGTTGCGTGCATCTTTTGTGCAAGAAGAAACGCAATAGTCAACAATCTCAATCTTCAGGAAATGAAAGATTCTTGAAAGTTTCATACAATCAGCTTTTCAAGGCTACTGATGGGTTCTCAACAACAAATTTGATTGGCGAGGGTGGGTTCAGCTCTGTTTATAAAGGTGTCCTTGATTCTAATCATGATAAATCTGTTGCAATCAAAGTTCTACATCTTCAAATTCGGGGAGCTCACAAAAGTTTTCGAGTAGAATGTGAAGCATGGCGGAATATTCGACACCGTAATTTGTTGAAGATAATAACTTCATGCTCAAGTGTTGATTTTCAAGGAAACAATTTTAAAGCTTTGGTTTACGAGTTTATGCCCAATGGAAGTGTACACGATTGGCTTCATTTGAGTGCAAATACATCTGCAAAATATATAAATGAATAGTGTTTTAGCTGTCTTTTCATTTTGTACAATTTTCATTAAGTGTCATATAATACAAACAAAAATATTTAAGGTCAAAGTTCGATTAAAAAAGTCAAATTGGACTTAAATTTTGGGACGGGGGAGTATTTTATACTAGTAGTGTGATGATGCATATTTCTTTTTACAGGAATGATGATGCATATTTAATGCTCATTCTTTAATGAGGAATGAGAAGATGCATATTTAATGCTCATTCTTTAACGATGTCTTACTTGCACAATGTTCATATTCTTATGTACAGGAATGATGATGCATGTTTCTTATTGATACATCATTCATTTTACCATGAATGCCATAACCGCCATTATACCGCAACCCATTGTTTCCTCCACAGTCCACCTCTTCAAAGAATAAATATTCTCAGAGATGTTGCAACCGCGCTTGATTATCTTCACAACCACTGCCAAACAATGATTGTTCACGGTGATTTGAAGCCTAGCAACATTCTACTTGATGATGATATGGTGGCTCATGTTGGAGACTTTGGTTTAGCTCGACTACTTGGTACAGACTTAAACCAAAACAGCTCAAGTGGGGTTAAAGGAACAGTCGGTTATGCACCTCCAGGTGATATATGATTCTTGTATTCCATGATGCTTATATTTATACTTGTAGATTACATTTTTTAACTGACCATTTTAATTTGTAGAGTATGGTATCGGGAGCGAGATGACAAGTTTTGGGGACGTCTACAGTTTTGGAATATTGTTACTAGAGGTGATGACTGGGAAAAAGCCGACACACGACATGTTTAACGATGGACTTAGCCTTCATAAATTTGCTTACATGGCATTGCCAGATCATGCTGTCGATGTTACTGATGATGATGCAATTATTTTGCAAAGTACGGAAGCTAATGCAAAGAAAGTGGAAGAATGTTTGGCTGCAACTATGAAGATTGGAGTATCATGCTCAGTGGATTCCCCACCACAACGGATGAAAATAGAAATTGTTGTCAACGAGTTGCAACGTATTCTCGATGTGCTTCAAAATATAAGGTACTATGTTCTCTCTTTTTGTAGAATCTGATTTTACATGATTTTGTTAATAAATCAACACTAACATGGTTTTATTTTTGAACTCTTTCAGGTCTAATGCCAAGCTTGCATGATGTTGTAGTTAAATAAACATTAAGGTGTTAAGCATGTCTGTAAGTGTTGTTTAATACTATTGTTGCATAAGTATTGTAAGAGAGGTAAGTGTCTGCTAAACGTCCTTTTGAAGAGACCACTGTAGAGGGAATCTTTTATTCTTTCTTTCTTTACCATCTTTCGTTATATAGTCTCCTAATAAGGTTCTTTAGAAGCTTGGTACTTTGTGGTATATTCACCTATACGATATGCTTTTGCACCTTGTATTGTTGTAGGTAAATAAAAGTTTCTGATTATCTATTATAGTACCATGCTCTGGCTTATGAGTGTAATGTTTTACATTTGTAGCTCGACCGAATCCCTTTTCGATGCTAATGGCTAACTGGCAGGGCCGTCCATTGATTTGGGAGGCCCGGTGTGAAATCACAAATAAGGCCCCCATAAATAACGAAAAGTTTAACTATTATGGAAAATAAAAATTTCTTTGACATTACACAAAACATTAACAAAAGTCAAGTCTTTCACTCTTTTTAATCCAAGTCTTTCACTTTTTTTGTATGTGGCCCAAAGTTTGTCTTCTATTTTTTGTATGTGGCCCGGTTCAACTTTGATAATATTTAACAAAGACACTAAAAATTCAAAACGTTTATGTATACAACTATAAATATTAATGGATGTATACTAAATTGGGCCCCCTAGCCCAGTGCGGTTGCACCACTTGCACATGCTAATCGTCGCCACTGCTAACTGGCCTAACAGGGCAATTCATAGTAACCATCCAGTTGCTCCTTTAATTGTAACCATCCAGTTGTTCGCCAATTCATAGTAGATTCCTTGAGGTAGATAAGATACTGCTTGTGCGAAATTTTTTGTCTTAATTAAACATCACTACAATTAAACATTTATTTTATACTGTATTAAAAATGGGTCAATAATGACCAAAGTGTATTTCTGATACATTTATCTTCTCGAATATTTTGATATTTTTCGTATTCCTTATATAGTTAACTTTCATCGGATAAGCGTTTGGATAAGCAATCCCAAACTCAAAACTGCGTATTGCTCTTTAGTCTAAGCAAGCCCAAAGAGCCCTTTAGCAGTTAATGTGCAGCTTTATGGTCATCATTGTTGTTTTACCATATTTCTAGAAATACAAGCGTTTAGCTTTTGGATGTTGTCTCTCCTATTTGAAATGATAATAAACAGAGACTTTAGCTTCTACGTCAGTATACACTGTACACTTACAGTAGCTACGGAGTATTATGTAACCAAACGCTTTTGAAAAAACAAACAGCTACTAATAAATGTTTATAATTGGTGCTACAACTACCGCTAGTTTTGCCAAACGTAGCCTAAGAGTTTATTAGTATTTTTGAAAAAATAGGCTTGAGACATGCTTCCACCAGCGGAGATAGCAGGGGACAGGATCGTGGCCCATCATCTTGTCATATAATAGGAAAGAGAAACAGGATGACGCATGGTATGTAGTGTTTGGGTATTCTGAAAGTTTTTGTCATCAAGTTTTACAAATGATAAAATGCCATATTTACTTTTTTGGGAGGTTCTATGTACTGGGCACCGTTTTATTCTCCAATCTACTTTTTTATTTACCAGTCATAAGTAAAATGGGTCGAAATAGCCCTCTGTACTAGTGTTGGTTAGTTGCTTTACTGACTGCTTTTGGAACCTGTTAGCACTAACAGATGATTCTCGCTGGCTCAATCCGGCCCCTTTACCACCCAAAATATATTCATCTGGACCAGTTAGAGCTTCAAGGTCAACATCTGCTGCAGAAGAAGGTGACACATTCTTTGATGCCAACAGCTCATCATTTTATCTAGGCGGTGAAGAGGCTTCCATCCAGACGAAAGAACCACAAGTGAAAAAAAGACTGGTACGTGTAATGTGCACAAAACATTATGGCTCTATCATAATTATATGCTTTTCTGATTTGTGGATCATCATCATTTCATCATCACAGGTCGAGAGAAAGGCAAGGTTTGACGATTTTGGGTGGTTTACTAAATATAGGTTCATTCTGATATAAACTTTTGAAAACGGGTACATTTTTAATAGGTCCCATATCACACGGGTCAAATTGGTAATTTTCCGTTTTTTGGTATATNTTATATGCTTTTCTGATTTGTGGATCATCATCATTTCATCATCACAGGTCGAGAGAAAGGCAAGGTTTGACGATTTTGGGTGGTTTACTAAATATAGGTTCATTCTGATATAAACTTTTGAAAACGGGTACATTTTTAATAGGTCCCATATCACACGGGTCAAATTGGTAATTTTCCGTTTTTTGGTATATGTGATGTAAGAGACAGCTGCTATTTTGTTTCAGATACAAAGCCTCCATTTCTAGACTGGAGGATTGTGTTTACAAAACAAGCATAACCCATAATGCTTTTTAAAGATGACTTGTCCGTTATGGCTAAGATTTCAAGAATTGTTCCAACCTTGTTCATGAAGTTCATGAAAAACAAAGTATGAGTAAATCACGTCAGAAGTTTTTGGGAAATTTGCAGAGCAGATTGGTGCTAATACGGCAGTAGTTGGTGAAGATGGCGAAGTTGATTTCAAAGGAGATGCAAAATTTGGCCAACACATGAAAACAGGTGAAGCAGTAAGCGCTTTTGCAAAGTCAAAATCACAATCAGAACAACGTCAACTGGTCATATGTCTGTTTTGTGAAATAGGTAATATGAGAGAATCAAGTGGTTGTGGTTGTGGTCGTAGGCGAGACTGGTTCTGGAAAGACAACGCAACTGACTCAGGTAATATTCCGACCATGAATACATAACATTTGTAATATTTTATTGTTGCAGTATTTACACGAAGATGGTCATACGAAAAATGGATGGTTAGTTGTACTCAACCAAGACATATGGCAGCAGTGAGTGTTGCCAAAAGAGTCGCTGAAGAGATGGAAACGTAGCTTGGAGATTTGGTCAGTTATGCTATTCGTGTTGAAGACGTCACTGGACATAATGCTAAGTCAGACTTTAAAACTCTTAACTTTATATTTGCAGAATACTATTAACAGTAAGTGCTCCTTTACGCTTGTCTGTTTGCAGTATATGACAGATGGTGTCCTTCTGCGTCAAACATTGAAAGATGCAAATCTTGACAACTATAGGTAAGTTTTTCTGTAAAGCTGCTAACCAATGGGCAGGTCAAGCAGGTAGGACTGGGCCCGGTACCTGTTACTGTCTTTTTACAGAAGACGAGTACAAAGAAGAAATGCTTCAACAACCCGTCCAGAAATCCAGAGGACTAATCTCAGGAACCTACTTTTGCTTCTAAAGTAATCAAAAATTGACAATTTACCTGATTTCGAGTTCATGGACCCTCCACCTGAAGATCACATTCTTAACTCCATGTTATCAACTATGGATATGAGGAGCATTGAAGAACACAGGGAATCTGACTGATAGGGGGTTAAAAATGAGCCAGTTCCCGTTGGACCCACATCTATGTATTCTTTAGTCCAAAAAGACTGGGCAGAAGAAAGTGATGCTGCACATGCAAATATTTTTGTGCCTGAATCTGATTATTTGACCTTACTCGACATCTACAAACAATTGATAGCTAAGAAATACTCTGGAGAAGACTCGTGCATGTAACATTCATTATCTACAAGTGAAAATAGTGTGAGCATGGTTCAGTTTGGCTCGATTTTAGGCTAAAACCTAAACTGAACCAAGAATTTTTGGGTTTTGCTTTCTAGAAACCGTTCGGTTTCGGTTTTAGCTAGGTTTGTTTTTTGGTTCCTTTTAGGTTTCCGTTTGGTTTAATTGAGGTTTGGTCTTTCCAAGGTCGAGTTTCTAATACATCACAAATTAACACTTTTAAGTTAAAATTAAAACAATAAAGAAACACACTATAATGACATTATAAGAAACTAATGACAATAAAATACAATATAAAATACAATATTATAAGATATCTTTTTTGAACTTATAATATTGTATTTTATTGTCATTAATACAATATTATAAGTTCAAAAAAGATATCTTACAATATTATAAGATATCTAATAGATATCTTGGACCGTTATCCCTTAAATTAAATTAAAGTTATAATGCAATATAAGTCTAGTCTTCGCACTCCCAATTTTTCTTCAAAGTCGTTTTTGATATGATTATAAATTAGTATGATTATAAATTAGTATATTCTCAATCAAACGTCAATAATTTCACCAGCTGTCTGTCACAAACTGTTAACATGCAAAAACTAAGGATAAAAAGCCAATACTTGTTCTTATGATTTTAAGTAAATTAAATTTCCAAAAATGAAGTCACCACAAGCAATGATTTGCTTATCAACTTCCCCTAGTATTTCTTTTCTCTTCTATGGTCTCTCAATATTATGTGTTACTTCCGCCACTGTCTCCGCTTCCTATGGCGGTAATGAGACTGACTATCTCGCGTTGTTGTCATTTAAATCAAAGATTACTCAAGATCCTTACAAAGTTCTGACTTCGTGGAACCATTCCTTTCATTTCTGTGACTGGGCTGGTATTTCATGTGGAAAGCGGCACAAACGAGTGACTGCTTTACGGCTGGGTTCGCAAGGCTTAGAAGGCTCGTTGTCTCCTCATGTAGGAAACCTCAGTTTTCTTCGTGAGCTTGATCTCGGGAACAACAGCTTTCAAGGAACCATTCCTCATGAACTTGGTCGTCTATCTAGGCTACGTCATCTTTATCTTCATGCAAACAAATTCAGTGGAGTCATTCCAACAAACTTGTCTGGTTGTTCTAACCTCGAAGAGCTTTGGCTGGCTCAAAATAATCTATCTGGAAGCATACCCAAGGAGATGGGTTTGCTCTCGAAACTTGCTACTCTTGCAATTCATTACAATAAGTTAACAGGTGGAATCCCACCTTTCTTGGGGAATATCACATCGATGGAAAAGTTCTCTGCTGTTGGGAACCCGTTGGGTGGTAGAATTCCAGATACCTTGGGTCTTTGGAAAAGCTTGTCGGAGTTTCACTCTGGTGAGTGCAACTTATATGGAAGCATCCCTCATTCCATTTTTAACATCTCACTCCTAGTTATTTTGTCCTTAGCTGGTAATCACCTCACTAGTAGTCTTCCTTCAGAAATTGGTAATCAGCTCCCGAATCTTGAGTTGCTTCAGTTATGGGGTAACGAACTAACCGGAGTTCTTCCACCTTCTCTTTCTAATTGCTCTAAATTAGGACTTCTTGAAATGGGTGAAAACAATTTTAGTGGGAAGTTGACAATTGATTTTTCAAAACTAAGAGATATTAATGTAATTCACTTATCTGATAACAACTTCCATGGACGCGGAGAAGCCGATGACATGAGGTTTATTGACTCTTTAAAAAACTGCACCAGATTAGTAGATTTGGAGCTTTTTAATTGCAACCTTAAAGGAGTGCTTCCGATATCAATAGGTAATCTTTCTGATCAACTCAACTTTCTAACTTTAGGAGACAATCAATTATTTGGAAGCCTCCCATCAAGTATAGGTAGTCTAGTTGGTTTGACAACTTTACATTTAGGACCAAATCGATTCAAAGGAAAAATCCCAACTACCATTGGTAAACTTCAAATGCTGGAAGTTCTTGGTCTATATAGCAATCAATTTTCAGGGCCTATCCCTGATGCCATCGGGAACTTATCATTGTTGAATAAACTTTATTTAGATTCCAACAAATTAGAAGGCCATATTCCATCAAGCCTTGGGAATTGTAAACAACTTAATGGGTTAAACATTAGAAACAATAGACTCACTGGTAAAATACCCAAGCAACTTCTTCAACTTCCTTCACTAAATTATTTTTTAGATCTTTCTCGAAACAACCTGTCTGGTTCAATTCCATCAGAAATTAAAGACCTCAATATGTTGAGCTATCTTGATTTATCTTATAATAATTTATCAGGCAACATTACTAGTAGCCTTGGTGAGTGCATTAGCCTAACAACGTTAAACTTATAAGGCAACCAATTTCAAGGCACAATACCATCTTCTTTAAGATCCTTGGGAGGATTGGAGGTACTTGACATTTCTCAAAATAATTTATGAGGCAAAATTCCACAGTTTTTAGACAAATGGAAATCGTTAGAATATTTGAACATATCCTTTAATGATTTTGAGGGTGCAGTACCGGCCGTAGGAGTGTTTGCCAATGCAAGCGCTTTTTCGGTTTTGAGGAACAATAGGCTTTGTGGTGGGTTGGTTACACTTGAGTTACCCAAATGCAAGGAGACGGGTACTAAGGAAAAAAGGTTTCCTTTCTTTGTATTACTCATTTTGATTACACCGACGTTGCTCGTCATATTATATTGTGTGTATCTTTTGTGTAAGAAGAAACACAACAGTCAACCATGTCCATCTTCTGGGAATGAACTGTTCCTGAAAGTTTCATACAATCAACTTCTCAAGGCTACCGATGGCTTCTCTACAGAAAATTTGATTGGTGAAGGTGGGTTCAGCTCTGTTTACAAAGGAATCCTCGATTCTAATCATAATAACGTGTTGCAGTCAAAGTTCTGCATCTTCAAAATAAAGGAGCTCACAAAAGTTTCTTGGCAGAATGTGAAGCATGGCGAAATATTCGGCANGTTAAACTTACAAGGCAACCAATTTCAAGGCACAATACCATCTTCTTTAAGATCCTTGGGAGGATTGGAGGTACTTGACATTTCTCAAAATAATTTATCAGGCAAAATTCCACAGTTTTTAGACAAATGGAAATTGTTAGAATATTTGAACCTATCCTTTAATGATTTTGAGGGTGCAGTACCGGCCGTAGGAGTGTTTGCCAATGCAAGCGCTTTTTCGGTTTTGGGGAACAATAGGCTTTGTGGTGGGTTGGTTACACTTGAGTTACCCAAATGCAAGGAGACGGGTACTAAGAAAAAAAGGTTTCCTTTCTTCGTATTACTCATTTTGATTGCACCGACGTTGCTCTTCATATTATATTGTGTGTATCTTTTGTGTAAGAAGAAACACAACAGTCAACCATCTCCATCTTCTGGGAATGAACGGTTCCTGAAAGTTTCATACAATCAACTTCTCAAGGCTACCGATGGCTTCTCTACAGAAAATTTGATTGGTGAGGGTGGGTTCAGCTCTGTTTACAAAGGAATCCTCGATTCTAATGATAATAAACCTGTTGCTGTCAAAGTTCTTCATCTTCAAAATCAAGGAGCTCATAGAAGTTTTCTAGCAGAATGTGAAGCATGGCGGAATATTCGACACCGTAATCTGTTGAAGATAATAACTTCATGTTCAAGTACTGATTTCCAAGGCAATGATTTTAAAGCTATGGTTTATGAGTTTATGCCCAATGGAAGTGTACACGATTGGCTTCATTCAAGTGCGCATGCATCGAAACTCAACCTTCTTCAAAGAATAAATATTCTTAGAGATGTTGCCACCGCACTTGATTATCTTCACAATCGTTGCCAAACAACGATTGTTCATGGTGACTTGAAGCCATGTAACATTCTACTTGATGATGATATGGTGGCTCATGTTGGAGACTTTGGTTTAGCTCGACTACTTGGTGCAGACACAAACCAAAACAGCTCAACCGGGGTTAAAGTAACAATTGGTTATGCACCTCCAGGTAATATATGATTTATTCCAAGATGCTTATGTTTGTACTTGCAGATTACTGTTTTGTAAACTAACTGATCAGTTTAATTTGCAGAGTATGGTACCGAGAGCGAGATGACTCGTAGTGGGGACGTCTACAGTTTTGGAATATTATTACTAGAGGTGATGACTGGGAAAAAGCCAACAGACGACATGTTTAACGATGATCTTAGCCTTCATAAATTTGCTTACATGGCATTACCAGATCATGTAGTGGATGTTATTGACGATGATGCAATTGTGTTGCAAATTACGGAAGCTAATGCAAAGAAAGTGGAAGAATGTTTGGTTGCAACTATCAAGATTGGAGTAGCATGCTCTTTGGATTCCCCACCACAACGAATGAAAATAGAAATAGCTGTCAATGAGTTGCATCGTATTCTCGATGTGCTTCAAAATATATAAGGTACTCTGTCCTCTCCTTTTGAAGAATATGATTTGACATGAGTTTGTCAATAAATCATCACTAAAATGGTTTTATCTTTGAACTCTTTCAGGTGTAATACCAAGCTTGCATGGTGAAGAAGTTGAAAGTAACTGCATGAAGTAGTTAAATAAACGTTACTTGGTCAAATATGTTTGCAAGTGTGTTTTAATTTTCTTGTTGCATAAGTACTGTAAGAGATGTAAGAGTGCCTTTACATTCCTGCTATATGTATCAAACATGTTATTATTCTATATGTTTGGACCCAATATTGAAAATTTGGGGGTAAAGTTTTTGTTGGTTGCATCATTGTATCCATTCATGGCTCTATATGTTTGTTTTATTACTGCAAGTCTGCAAGTACACTTTATTTCTGATTTTTTTGGTGATTGTTTAAGTCATCTGTCAAAATGTTTTTATAAACAAAGTTCAAGTAGAACTGTGTATCTCAGTATCTGCATAATGAATTTTGTTGAAAGTTAAAGTCAGATTACATTGGGAGCATTGAACAACACAGGTTTAAAATGTTTTTAGCTACATTTAGATCTTGTAGTTTGTTTACTACATGGAGTCAATTTTTGACAACTTTAGAAGCAAAAGTACGTTCCTGAGATTAGCCCGGGTTGCCGAACCATTTCTTCTTTGTACGCGTTTTCTGTAAAAAGACGGTAACAGGTACCGGGCCCAGTCCTACCTGCTCGACCAGCCCATAGGTTAGCAGCTTTAAAGAAAAGCTTACCTATAATTGTCAAGATTTGCATCTTTCAACGTTTCACGCAGAAAGATGGTGACACCATCTGTCATATACTCAGCGTAAAGGAACACTTATATACCTTAGACAATTAATAGTGTTTTGCAATTATAAAGTTAGCGCTTTTAAGTCTGACTTAGTATTATGTCCAGTGACGTCTTCAAAACGAATAGCATAACCGACCAAATCTCCACAACTCGATCCGTTATCATCTCTTCAGCGACTCTTTTAGCAACACTCACTGTTGCCACACGTCTTGGTTGAGTACAACCAACCATCCCATTTTTCGTATCACCATCTTCGTGCAAATACTGCAACAATAAAATATTACAAATGTTACAGATCAAAATAAGATGCAACAGTTAACCAACATATAGTATTCATGGTAGGAATGTTACCTGAGTCAGTTATGTTGTCTTCTCTCATATTACCTATTTCGTAAAACAGTCATATATAAGTTAAAACATCGCATTGAATTAATATATAATTGTTTTTAACAAGTAGCAACTACTAGTATTAAAAAGACTCGGAAAACAAACAAACAAATAGCTCTGGAGCTACGTAACATTTTTGGTCAAAATTTATACAAATATTCCCTTTTTGTTTTATACGAATACCGAACTTTGATATACACAAATCAACAATTAAACAGCTAAACTCGATTTCACCATATTTGTAAAAATGATAGACACTGTATAGTGAATGCAATATTAATATTCCTTTTTATACAATCAAATATTTTGCTGAAACATTCCACATACTAACTCTTGACAGAAGAATATTCAGGTTTTTGGGGTTAAAGGTATTTAAATAGCTGCAAACGCAAACCATACCTGCAACAAATCATTTCACATAGAAAATAGTGGGAGGTATTCACCCACTTTCATGTGTTGGCCAAATTTTGCATCTCCTTTGAAATCAACTTCGCCATCTTCACCAACTATTGCCGTATCAGCACCAATCTGCTCTGTATACTTCTCAACACCAAGGATATTACCAAGCTTTGAACCAGCAAATTTCCAAATATAATGACGTGAACTGTTACACACTTTTACCATTGTTTTATACAGATCAGATTGGTGCTGATACGGCAGTAGTTGGTGAAGATGGCAAAGTTGATTTCAAAGGAAATGCAAGTTTTTCCCCAACACATGAAAACGGGTGAAGCAGTTGCCGATTTTGCAAAGTCAAAATTACTATCATAACAACGGCAATACGTATACGACTGTTTTGTGAAATAGTTAATACGAGAGAATAAAGTGGTTGTGGTTGTAGGCGAGACTAGTTCTGGAAAGACAACACAACTGACCACGAATACTATATGTTGGTTAACTGTTGCATCTTATTTTGATCTATAACATTTGTAATATTTTATAGTTGCACTATTTGCACGAAGATGACGAAAAATGGGATGGTTAGTTGTAGTCAACCAAGACGTGTGGCAGCAGTGAGTGTTGCCGAAAGAGTCACTGAATAGATGGAAACGGAGCTTGGAGATATGGTCGTTTATGCTATTCGTTTTGAAGACGTCACTGGAAATAATACTAAGTCAGACTTAAAAACGCTAACTTTATGTTTGCAGAATACTATTGTCTGTTTAAAGGTATTAAAGTGTATGACAGATGGTGTCCTTCTGCATGAAACATTGAAAAATGCAAATCTTGACAACTATAGGTAAGTTTTTCTTTAAAGCTTCTAACCAATGTGCAGGTCGTGCGACTGGGCCCGGTACATGTTACCGTCTTTTTACAGAAGACGCGTACAAAGAAGAAATGCTTCAACAACCCGTCCAGAAATCCAGAGGGCTAATCTCAGGAATGTACTTTTGCTTCTAAAGTCGTCAAAAATCAACAATTTGCTTGATTTCGAGTTCATGGACACTCCACCTAAAGATAACATTCTTAACTCCATGTGTCAACTAAGGATATCGGGAGCATTGAACAACACATGGAATCTGACTGATATTGGGCTAAAAATGAGCCGGTTCATGTTGTATATATGCTTTCAGTCCGGCTGTATTCTTTAGTCCAGAAGAGAGGGTAGAAGAAAGTGATGTTGCACATGCAAAGTTTTTGGTGCCTGAATCTGATCATTTGACCTTACTCGACATCTACAAACAATGGAAAGCTAACAAATACTCTGGAGACTGGTGTAACACTCATTACTTACAAGTAAAAGCTCTACGATATCTATTGACCGGTTACTAATTTCCTCATCAGAGGGAACAATCTTCTTATTCAAATACTTATCCACAACCATTCTATCTTTTAACCAATTAAGCTCCTGCATCTCTTCCGAAATACCATCAGCCAAAACAGAAAATTGATTACCGTCTTTATCTTATTTACAACTGACCCATCCTGCCCCTTCTTCCTGTTTTGACCATTAGTACCGCTTTGATTCCCGACATTGTTATTCACATTGTTTTCTTAAGAATCCCTTATGTAGCAATCTTTTCCTCACTTCTTTGTTTTTTCCACACTTACCAAAAGTAATGCCCAAAGACAGAGCAGAAAGAATTGACTCTTACTATCTTAATTGGCCTTTCACTACTCCATTACTCCCCTTATACTGCAAATTAATACTCCCTCCGTCCTAATTTTATTGTCCACGTTTCCTTTTTATAATGTCCCAATTTAATTGTCCACTACTAAAAATAGATAGGAAGTTTAACCAAGTTTACTATATTACCCTTGTTTAAAATTATTATTACATACCTTAAAGAAGACTTTAATTAATTACCTAAGGGCAAAATTGTCATTCTGTCAAAAAGTAAGAAAGAGAAAGCTGTAATAAATGTACTTTTCTTAAACTGTGTATTTTTTGTCGGGGGACAATAATTTTGGGACGTAGGGAGTAGTTTCTTTTAGTTCTTTTTTAGCCTCAATCTCAACCAACAGCGTAGCATACATGTTTTTTAGTCATAGTGTCCATAACGAGATGCTTCCCAACACTACTTGCAATAGCACTTATACCTTCCACACACCAAGCCTCGCTGTTAGGATCATAGTTTTCAACTATTCAGTCAAGTCTCGGTCATTTCAGTAAATGTAATAGGTTGCTAGAATTATTACTTTTATCTTAATTATGTTAGTTACTCGTATGGATAATGTTTAGTCCAATAAGGTGTCCAATGGGCCTTGAGGCCCACGACTTAGATGATAGGGAAGGAAGGGAGTGTTGCCCTATCCCTCTCCTATAAATAGGACACCATGTATCTCATAATATTTGTTGGTTAATTTCATATCTTAAGGAAACTCTTGTTCTTTCATCTTTCATATTGATCTTAATCAACCAAGTCTAATTCTCATCTCATTTCTCTCATTTGAATACTTGTGTTTACTAATATGGTGACCTAACAAGTGGTATCAATCGCTAGAAGAAGGTGTAGTTTATTTTTTTTGTGATATACGAACCTATAACTCGTTTTTTATCTCGTTAAAATTCAAAAGTTTTTCAACTTTTTTGCTTCTTTTGTGTTTTTATCACATCTTTGATTACAAACTTGTGTTAAGAATCAAAACAAACAACAAAGTTTCAAAATTTTTGGGTTTTTTAGATTCGAATAGAACTTGTACTTTTTATCAAAATTTTTGAAATTTTTGTTAAAAAGTTCAAGTTTGCAACTTTCATTAAGATTTCATCATTTTAATGCTAGTTGTACAAGAATCTTAGATTTAAAACTCGTTTTAGGATTGCTTTTTCACAAAAAGAAAAACCGTATTTTTTGCTTTCTATCGAGAACCTTTAACCCCATTTTATCGAGATCACATAAACCCCAATCTATCGAGAACTTTCGATATTACTACTTAAGTGTTTTTGTTGCTTACTCAGTGCTTTTCTCTCTTGTATAAGAAAGAAAACACTTCGACATATTGGATAGTTTTGTTATTGTATAATCTCGAAATTTGGATAAGTTTCTTATCGAAAACTTCAGTTATCGAGAACCTCATAACTTATCGAAATCAAGTCATTGTTTTCGAAATCTTGTGATTCTATCGAAATTAACTTAAGTGACATCGAAAACAAACTTTGTCTCATTTGCACCAAAGATCTCGATAATTGTCTCCAATTTTTCTCGAAAACTTCCTTTTATCGAGAATAACACGAGTTATCGAAATCCTTTGTGTCTTATCGAGAACTTTTGTTTCTTGGGATTATTTGGCCTTTAACTGATTATCGAAATCATCTTTTCATCAAGCATCGAAATCACTTTGGGTTTT
>LBNU01019412.1:14936-28680 GCA_014162995.1 Artemisia annua
CATCGTACAAATATAATAAACAAGTTTAATACAAAGTTATATTTAATAAACATTCACCTTATAAGGTTAATAAAGTTTTACAAGAGGTCCGAAAAGAGTTTACAAAGTTTGAAAGATACATAGGATAATAAAAAGTCTTCAACATTTTAGTACATAATAAAACATTTAAAACATGATCCATCTTGATTGATAATCTTTCCTTGCGCGGCCCATCCAAGCTGAGGTTACTTACGGACCTGAGATAAACATGCTAAAAGTCAACCAATAATGTTGAGTGAATTCATAGAGTTTAGTAATAATAAATTGAATACAAGTATTATTCATCGGGTAACAAGTATGATCAGTACTTGTCGGGTTATCAGATTATAACATAGAGCTCATGAAACCGAACCTTAACCAAGTTTTATCATTTGCCCCGGTAGGGTAATATTTGCCATTTACCACATATTCTCAATATTATATGACCGTTGAAAGATGGGCGCTACCCATTCGGCCAGGCTGGTCAATGCCCAATATGCATATTTATAATATTAGCGTTCACACAAAATTAACGGTTCATGATGGGGACTTAATTGGCAAGAGACACTCAATGTCTTATAATCATGTATTCGGGTCAAGCATACCAAAAAGCTACTTGTATTCGTTTTGTAAAACTAGCATGTATCCCCCTCGCGAGGTTTATAAATCATTTAAAAGATTAAAAGCGAGGCTATAAACTCACTTGTAGTGTTGGAACTAAATGTAAGGAACGGATGTGTCAAACAAGGCGCGTTCACAAGCCGCAACCTATCATGAATAAATATTTCCTAACTTAGATTTAATAAGGATGTTATGAATGCAAATGTATATGCCATTTATACCACTCTTTTGTACTCAAAAATATATTGTTGTCGAAAATATAATTTACATCTTCGTATAAGGTAATAATGAATATTACATGTTGTTGGTATTTTTAGTGAAACAATAACTTTCGAAAAATCATAACTAATTCGTTATAAGTCCGTTTTTCAAGAATTTTATATCCCCGGTTAGCTCTAAACAAGTACTAATACATTTTTATCATGTTGGTACATTTTAATGAGGGTTAGGGGCCTGTTTTCATGGAAAACCTTATTACATCAGCAACATATTTTCAGGTTTTATAAGAAAACACTTGTAACTTGTTTATAGCGTAAATTTCTCGTTTCAAACTCATTTTAGTCCGTTCTTTTTGCAATGGTTTCCTTTTATTCTTAACTTTCTGAGTACCTTGTCAAAAATAAGCCATGAGTTGCTGAGTTTTCTAAATTTTATAAAAATGTCCAGGCTGTCCCAAATGGTTCAAAATAAATTTGGTATAACTTGTTTTTAACATAACTTTTTCGTTATAAACCCGTTTTTACCCGTTCTTTCGGCCATGGCTTCATCTTAAAGTGTATTTTCTTTATCTTAGGTCAAAAATGGGTCCAAACCTACTGAGTTTTCTGTATTTTTAAAATATGACCAGAAGCTTATATATAATGTCAAAAATGGTTTTCTCATCCTATAACTAATCTAATTTCATCATCAATCAACTCCAACAATCCCATAAACTACCATACACCTCCTCAAGGTGTCATGGGTTCCTAAATAACATCAAACCATCTCTACACCAAAACACTACATATATATATTTCATAAGTTTAACAAAACATAAGATTTGAGTGGTACAAATTACATCTACTTGCATGCATATAAAAATTAATTAAAATGTGGTAGAAATATACCAAGAACATGAAAGTTTAGTGAATCACTCACTTGGAAGATTACTAGTTAATTATGAAGAAAACCTTAACTAATCCATAGGTTTATATTTCAAAACCTTGTAATGGATGTTTATAAACACTTGTAAATACTTGTTCTTCAAAAATTTTTTCTTCTTCTTGTCTTTTGAAATGGAACGAGCCAAAGGGAAAGGGAGAAGAGAGATGGAAAAATTTTTGATCTAAATTATTAGTCTTGCATGCAAAAGTTGGTGATGTTAAGAGTTAGTGGGATGTTAGTTGGTGTTTAAGGACACCAAGTGTCCTCTAGACACTTATGAAACCGGCCACCTCACAAGGTGGGGTGGTGTGATAGATTTTTGTCCCACTTTATTTTTACGGGGTACCGTTTAGTGCATAGCTTGAGTAGTTTTGACGTTTTCGGGTACCGGGTTAATTAGAAATAATTTTTAATAGTACCATAGTGACGAAATACGATTGTAAAAATTATGAAAATATAATTTTTGTAGATGATGGGTTTTTCAATAACTTTCACTTTATTACTACGAATACTTTCGTAGTTATACATTTTTGATAGTTTTAAGTAATTAGTTCCTAAAATAAAAGTGAAAGTAACTTTTTAAATTAGGATTACAAGGAAAAATAGTGGAGTACAAGAAATGTAGAGTTGACATATTATAGTCGTGGTCGAATGAATTAGATGTACACGGATAACTTCCAACGAAGTTAATTTATTAAAAAATAGGATAGTTATTAAATAAACTATTGTTTAAAATATAAGACATGAATTTTTAGAAATGTCACAGCATAAAGGTAAAAATTAAAATTTTGCTACCGTTTTCGAAAAGCTAATGATAAAACACAATATTATTTGAAATTGTTTGCAACTTGAAGCTTTCATATATGTGAGTAATATCGAGATTATCTTCTGAATATTGGGTACTTGCATAAATTCAAGTTTCAGTTTGTTAGGATTATAATGCAAATGCTGATTTTGTCAAAGATATCACAAACCAAATTGCTCACGATTTCTAATCCTTCAGCCTCTAAATGGATTATTTTTTTCTTCTTTCAGATTGAATACTTCCCTTCAAGGTACTACAGTGTTCAACATGCTTTGCAATTCTTTTATGGTGACTGGAACCATTAATGGGTTAGTTTTGTAAGGTTATCTTTGAAATATTTGATGGTTAAATGGAGTAACTGTGGGAATGTAAATGCCATATCATTACACCTGACACTTACCGCATAAAATGCTCATTCTTGCAACATATTGTGCTAATTTGATACGTTTGCAATAACTATTGTTTGTCTGCAATGAAAATGAAATAAAATGATTTGATAAGTTAGAAACTTTCTTGGAATCGATTTGCAAAGTTACTAAAATGATGTAAAATACTTATTCCTATGCCACTTTATAATTGCAATAGCTTATGTGTTTATTGCAAGTCGACCTACAAAACTAAAACTTGCAAGAGATAATTTACTCAAAAAAGCTTTGCAGGTGATTTAAATGTAGAGTGGTCACACTCGCATTAGGTCTGCTTATGTTTGTGTCTTTATTTGAGTGAATTATATATATTTATGTTTTATGTCATTTTTAATGATTATTCTGGAATGACCATTAGGATTTTTAGAAACTACATGTTTAGTTTAATTCAATATTTTTACAGAATCTATGTTTATAAATGGATGTCAGTATTTTTACGTACTACCAAATACCAATGTAATAATACGATAGTAGAACAAGTAGTCTTTGCAAGACTTCTTTTTTCGAGTGAAGTTGGTTGTATTAGAAATATTGTTTCATGGCATATATGCTATTTTGTATTGGATAATTCTTGTATTAGTATAAGAAATAACACATAAAAAACTTAGTCTAATAGTATTGTTACCTGATAAAAAACATTTAATAATAAATTAGCTTATGTTTGAATGTGTTTGACTGAGCTGCTATATTTAAAATTATATTGCACACAATAATTTTGAATGCATATGCTATGGTGAACGATATGAAGATTTTGATTTGCACACTATTAGGAATTCAACGTGATCATAGAATGGGATTAAGTGAAATGAATAGGTAAAGAGGTAATAGTAGCTACTTTATCGCTATTTCTTTTGTTGCATTGTGGTTTGCAACATGTTAATCACATTCAACAACAAATAATATGGGCATGATGTTCTGGAATTTAAAAAAAAAAAAAAAAAAAAAAAAAAAGTAAGAATATGTGTTTTTATTTGTAGGGTAAGTTAGGCTAATGAGTGTTTTGATTATAATTTACTCATAAACTCATTCTCATACAACAAAGTCAAAACTCTTATTTGTTTACTTAAAACTTTTGTGGTTAATCTGGTAACAATATGATGCTCAATTGTAGTAGAAACTACTTACATATCAACTGGAGTTAATCAATTACCAAAATTAATCCTCAAAATAAATATTTGAAAATGGTCCGATTTATGTGAACATGTACTAAGGATTCCTTTTAATTTTGTTGGATAGTATGCCATCAGGGCTTTTCCGGATGCTTGAAGCTTTTGTACCTATAGGTCTTGCATAGTATAGTGGTCTCCAACCCATTAAACACTATCCATGATAAAGTTCAGCAAATTAAGGTAATTATGACAGTAAATTGAGTGACGTGAATTCTAGAGGTAGCAAATTAAGTTAATTATGACAGTAAAATATGACAGTAATATCGATACCCCAAACAATGCTAAATATTGTTATTTTTTAAGTGATCTAGATTGTATATGTAGGTAGATAGATATTACATGCGTTAGTTAAACTGGGTGACTTTATCTTTTTAATTCATGATCCTTTTTAATGACCTGCAAACAAAAAATGAAGAGCTCGCATGATTAGTTTCCTTATCGAGTTCTATAAAATGTTTTGATGATCTGGTTTTATGTTAGGCATATTTTGTATGCCTTTTTTTAGATGAGAAACATGATGATTGTGGTTTTTAGAGAATGTTGTTTCCCGAAGCATAAGAATTAATATTTTGAGTCTATATTCCCATTTGTATCTTTACTCTATTCACCAAGTTGCTTCCTTTTGAATGTTAGGTAACTTTATTTTGGGGCAAAAGTTTTGTCCTTTAAGCTTAACGTAAGGCAGTTCCTACATCAGTTTGTTTTTCTATGATGATGAATATAATGCTACAATTGAAGCCTAAATCTTTCCATTAAAATCTTGAATTATTCATTCAGTCCTCTCACTACAACAACTATATGCAGCTATTACAAGGTTAAAAAGTAAGAAGGGTTTAAAGTTCTTCGTTGTGACAAAGATGACAACTACAACAATGCTACAAATAACGTTGTATACAAAGAAAGATTTAAAAGTGTTATGATGCGATAAAGATGGCAACTATTGCAATTCTACAAAAAACCGTTGTCTATAAAGAACTCCTTAATCGACTATAAGTTTGTACTTATTTCTTAATATTTTTTGTTTAAACAATCAATGTTATTTTGGTTTCCTTTCCGGATGTTTTGCAAATTACATTTTATTAGCTTTTTGGTTTTTAATATGATATAATTTAACGTTATTTCTATTAACCATTTTATTACTTCTTTTATATTTTAACAATTCTTAAAGCTAGCCGCCCATCGGGCGGGCCTTGAAGCTAGTATATATATATATATATATATATATATATATATATATATATATATATATATATATATATATATATATATATATATATATTGTGTGTGTGTGTGTGTGTGTGTGTGTGTGTATATATATATATATATATATATATATATATATATATATATATATATATATATATATATATATATATATATATATATATATATATATATATATATATATATATATATCAGTCCCATCAACCTTGTCGTGAGGTATATTGGCCTTGTTCTATATTGGATAAAATGGACATAAATCTTATTTTTCAGTGAAAAGTTGAATCTCTTGGAGTTGTATACAAATACTTATGTTATTTTATGACAACATGTTGACTTCAAACTTACAGACTATTGTTATATCGCATGTGATATAGCAAGCGAGTTTGAAGACCAATTATTTCTTGTTTTCTATTTTCTCCAACTTTTATGAATAAACCGTATTAATTTATAGGTTCAAATATTATGATTGACATATGGTTGAAAAGCTAATGATGTATACTTATAAATGCAAAAAGTAGTGAATCTTTTGAAGTTCTATACAAATACTTATGCTTATTTTACGATATCATGTTGATTGTTCGAACTTACAGGCTAGTGTTATATCACATGTGATACATGAAGCGAGTTTGACTATAAAAAAAAATATTATATTTTCTCCAACTTTTATAAATAAACTGTATTAATTTGGAGGTTCAAAAATCAAGTGTGATATATGGTTGAAAAGCCAAGGATGTTTATATTTAAATGCAAAAAATATGAATCATTTGGAGTTCTAAAAAAATATTTATACTCGTTTTACAACAGCATCTTGAGTGTTCCAACATACATATTAGTACTATATCACATGCGATATATCAAAAAAAAAAATATTGTAAGGAAAAAAACCAAAAAATATCAAGAAAGACCGAAGAAAAAAATTTGTTGAAAAAATTTGAAAGGGTCCTTCTATTAAAAAATAATTAAATGCTCGTCACGATGGTGTAGTTTATGTAATTTAACGTTAAGCGTATAATATAAAAAAATAAAGTGAAAGTGGATTTTAATTAAAAATATTAATTAATCACAAGAACCGTTATGAGTCATATCATCACGACGAGAATACCATCGCGACGAGAATTGAATCATATTTCTATATTGGGCCACTTCTACAAACTTTTTTTGCGAGTTTTGTTAGTGTTGAAATTTACACCCTGAAAAATCACATGTGTTATTTGTAAAATCAGAGTTGATTTTTATTATAAAAATCATATGTGATTTATGAAACTCAAATTGTGATTTGTTAAATCAAACGGATTTTTAAAAATTAAATCACATGTGATTTTTCATAGCATAAATTTCAGCAATAAATGAAACTTGAAAAAAAATCGTTTAACGTATATCGAAATACCCGTCTGCTAAAAGATAACAAGATTCTAGTTGTGACGATGTACTTTTGTCGCTTTACGATTTATCATTTACAAGTTAGTTTATTTTAGAACATATTTTTAATAGTAAAAAAATAAATGAATAAGATTTTTTCATTTGATGTTTAAAGAATCTATAATATACGGAGTATATATTCTCCACGAGTAGTGCTACATCTACAAAAAAACTTCTAACAAAATAAATTTACAAAATGACTTGGATGTGTTTGATTGGTTTAGTAAACAAGAAGAGAAAGAACCTATGCCAAAATACACCAATCAAACTCTTCCAAATCATTTTGTAAATTTATTTTGTGAAACTTTTTTGTGGATATAGCACTACTCATTCTCCACTCATTAAAAATTTCTCTCATCAACTTTTAGTTTTTACGATCATCAAACTATGGTCATTGTAACACGTGGCAACAAAGATAGAAGAAACTTGACGCATAATAAGCCGGCAGCCGACCGCTAACAAACTTAACCGCCGTAGCTAAATACCTCTATCCACGTCAACGTACACGCGCCGTAACTATTATGACACGTCATCAGATCATCTTATCATTTTATAGTAATACATATCACACGTGGCAGCTAGTCGTTGGTCAACCACTTTTTAGAATAAGTTTTACCATTTGGACTTTGCATCAGTTGACTTTTTTTAAACCGTTGACTACTTAAAAGCACCACATTTCTATGAGTTTAGGAAATTGATTGTGTTTACATGATGAAATTCAAACTTTTGTTTTCGATGAGTTTTGCTAAAGAAGTTTCTTTGCAATCATTTTCTTGAAAATTCGTTGTTTCTATAAGAAATTTGTTTGAAATTAGTTCATAGAGTACGAAAGGAAAGTCAAAAGTCGTTAAGTTAACCATCGCGATTTTAAACGCGACGGACCACAAGCTAGCTCTATAGTTCATTGAAAAACTTGACAACCACATTAGAATATGTTGTAAGTTCATCTTTGGTTGATACACATTCATACTTCTTTTGAAATTAATTACATATGATATGCATACTTGTTACAAACTTAGCTATTTGTGAATTGTGACCAACCCTATTTGTGCTATGTGCACGTCATGCTATGTATGCAATACGATAATCTTTCTTAATGTTCATATATATTTGGCTATTTGCAATTCAATGTATTTGCAATAAAAAAAATAAGTAAAAACTCTTCAAACCGACACATCTCATAAAAAGTATTTTTAAACTGAAAGTAATTATTTCAAGCATGGACAAGATTAGAGTCAAAGTAAAGAATAGGTTAGGGTTGGTGTATTATACACAAGGAAGTTGGCCAATCTTTCTCACTTTATTTCATTTTTCTTAATCAATATGCCGTCCACTTATATTAGTATATAAAATTATACTCACTTTAACAACGAGTTTTAAACTTTTTTTTGAGTTCATCTTCTTTAATTAGTTACATGCTTACATGTATGCTGTTTCGTGACAATTTATAGAATAAGTGATAATTAAAAAGATTTAGATATATGTATGAAAGTAAAAACATAGTAATACTGTATATTGTCTATCATATATTGTTTCTTAGGTTGACGTCGTTCATATATATGATTAATACTTCATTGACCTCAACTAAACACAAAATTGTACTTATAGTTATAGATCAAAAGCTTTAATCAATAGCTTGCTTGAAAATGAAGTAAAGTTGTAAGTTTTTCTTTTATGGTTTAACAGTACGTAGTATACTTATGGAGTTATGGACATGAACATATATAGTTATATACAATCAGTGTCACATCATCGGTTAACAGATTGCTAGCGCACTCGTTTTCCAAAGTGAATGCGATAAAGCTACAACAAAAAAGAAGTTAAAGTATAAGCACAGGACATTTCCAACTGATAAGGCCGGCTTTAATAATAGTTGAGATATTAGTAGTCAATCCCAAAGTTAGAAGAGTCGTTCTACACGTTTACTCTCTAGCCATATATCAAAAAGGTTCTTTTTCCCGCCTAGAAGTAAAGTTAACCAAGATTAAGAAGTAAACAAGATTTGGTGTAACTTGTTAATGTAAGTACGAGACGATATTTGTTTTATCGCACCTTTAAGATCCTTTGTGTGAAACAACCAAGAGAAATTAAAAACTAGTGAGAACATAACTTGACTTCTGAAAATGCCAAAACAAAAGTGAAGCTTGATCAACCAAGATGAAATTGACCTAGTGCGAGTTAGGTACTTTATTCATCCGGCCAATATATGAATGGCAAACTTGGAATACTAAAATATACCAAATAATAGTCAAAACTCATTTTCATCTCTATCAGCAAAACACGCTTCAAAACACGTCATCCTCATTACCTTTCGTGGCCAAATAATTATTTGTTTCCGTNTGTGAGAATATATATTTAAGTAAAAAAAAAAATCGGGAGATAATCCCGCGGACATGTCGCCGGGAAAAAATAGGCGGGAAAAAATCCCGCCATTCTATTGGGCAATATTTTATGATAATTAAGTAGCTACAATTATCCCGTCGACATGTCGACGGGAATGTGAAACCAAACACAGTAATTAACGTTAAAATTACTCTTTGATTCGTGTTTTATATTATCCCGTCGACATGTCGACGGGAGCGTATTAGCGGGATAATTTCGCGCTCATGTTTGGGCAATTATTGAGGTTGATAACTTTGACCAATATGTTCCCGTCGACATGTCGACGGGAGCATATCAACCCAAAAAATTCAACGCGTTTAGCCTCGGTCAAGCGTTTTTTTTGTCGATTTCTGCATATTCTCGACGACATCGTGTCGACGGGACGACCTTCGTCGCCTGTTCTCATGTTTCTTGTAGTGTTTACTCTCTAGCCATATATCAAAAAGGTTCTTTTTCCCGCCTAGAAGTGAAGTTAACCAAGATTAAGAAGTAAACAAGATTTGGTGTAATTTGTTAATGTAAGTACGAGACGATATTTGTTTTATCGCACCTTTAAGATCCTTTGTGTGAAACAACCAAGAGAAATTAAAAACTAGTGAGAACATAACTTGACTTCTGAAAATGCCAAAACAAAAGTGAAGCTTGATCAACCAAGATGAAATTGACCTAGTGCGAGTTAGGTACTTTATTCATCCGGCCAATATATGAATGGCAAACTTGGAATACTAAAATATACCAAATAATAGTCAAAACTCATTTTCATCTCTATCAGCAAAACACGCTTCAAAACACGTCATCCTCATTACCTTTCGTGGCCAAATAATTATTTGTTTCCGTCTCAAGTTCTCTTAATTTGTTAAAAGATTTTCCTAAAACATATAATGTGTTTATGTGTCGAATTTTCCAGAATAAACATTTTTAGTAGATATGAAAACAAACTTTCTTATTCAATAGCAATACGTGTTCGGTGACACCGACACATGAATCATGATACAAGATATTTATGAGTTACGAAAATACCAAAAGTACTTAAAAAAAATACGAGTAATCAAAAAATGCCATATATTCATAGAAACTTAGGCAAAAGTAAAAAGTCTTTAATATAAAGACGGAAACGCACATTATATTAATCATTCATGAAAACATCGTGTCACACCCCCTTCTCTCTCTTCTATAAAAAATCCCCATATAAATATCACACAAACGTCAATACAAGTTTAACAATATAAACACTCCAAACATATAGAAAATAGGTAAGAGGTCCAAAGGGCGTGAGTTGTTGCTTTTCCATCATGAAGCAAAGGCAAGAATCCATCGACACCACCATGAACAACCACCTCGAGATGGACAACGAGACGATAGATGTCAAGCGTATTGTTGGAGACGTGGTTGCTATTCATAGCCAAGTGCGAAAAATCAAGCAAGAGTTTCAGAAGACCATGCATCTGGCTGCTCTTGAGCAGCCAGATGTGAGGTCGGTTTTAGGAGAATCTTCAAGGAAGCTGAAGCGTTCACGCTCGCCCTTGGGAATCTCCAACCGACCTATCTCCGTTAGTAACTAGTAGAAATTTCACGAAAATGATCATCGTCGTTTTGTACTGCTTTTTTCTTTTCTATCTTTTGTTTTTGTGTTTTGATGTGTAGATGTACATATTTTGGTGGATAAATAGTGAACTTTACATGGTTGAATATGTTCCTATATACTTACATATGCAGATGATTTTGTTTGTTGTTTTACATCGTGATAGTCTTGTTCATTAGATTGATGTCAAGGGCGGACCTACGGGTTGCCTGAATGCCCATGAATCACATATATTTTTCTTTTGCATAATATTGTCCTAAACTTTTGTGTGACGTATCTTTCTTTAGTTTTAATGAAACTCATCTCATGACTTTTTGCCTCGGATTCGTCACAAACGGGCAAGAATTATCAAAAATATCTTGAATAGCAAATGATGACCATGGTAAGCATAGATGGAACTTAGGTAAATTTTATGAGAAGGCCGAGTGCTATATTTTGGTTTGTTTGAAAATGCCAATGCTGTATTTTCTTTGATCAAATATAAGTAAAACCTCAAAGTTTTGAGAGGCCGGGCCTTCCTCGGTTTCCACTAAACTCCATCCATGCATGGTAGATCATTAACTAGTTGTATCTTGTGTATCATAAACTTGTAAAATTGTGTGGAGATGATTTCGTATCAACAAACAAACCAAAAAGTAAAGGACACCTCACCAGCTATGTATATCCCAAAAAGCAAAATGACAAAAACGTGTAACAACCACCACACCTATTTATGAACCCAAAATATCCTGTTCCAGATTCCAAAGTATAAACTATAAAACCTTAAAACATGATTCATGTGTTTGAGATTGCTTATTTGGCTGGCTAAGACACAATTCATATGCATCTTTATAAATACGTGCCATCTAGCTTAACAATAAGTATGTTGCTATCTACTTATTTTTAAGCAGTATTGAACAGATAAAGTCTGTAAAATAAGCAAATTTCCACCTTCTCAACTTTTGCGTCAAATTTCTTCATGTATTGTATTATTTTTTTAATGTGATTATTAATTTTTTGCTTCGAAAGTTTAGCATAATGTGATTAATTTTAAAAGGTATAACTTGTTAGATAAACAAAATCAAAGTTTGTTGAAACAGCACTTGCTTAGAACATCAAAAGATTTAAAGTTGGTGTGCCTAAAAAGGGCATTATTTTGCTTCTAAGTTTCACCTACATGCATAATTCCTAATTTGCTATTCACCTTGAGCCTATGGCTACTCCTTAATGATTAAACAATTATTAACCTAGACTAAAAAAACATAAAAATAATAATCTAAATATGAATAAGAGAGCTAGATGCGGTACCTCTCTAATAACACTTATTGGTGTGTTAACTCGTCATTTTAGTATCTCTTGTTAGGTCACCATATTGTAAACACAAGTATAGATTTGATAGAAATAAGATGAGAAATAGAGTTTGGTTGATTAGATCAAATATGAAGAATAAAAGTGCAAGAGTTTCCTTATGTAAATGAAATAACCAACAAGAGATAAGGCATTAAATAGAGTGTCCTATTTATAAGGGTTGAATAGCTAGGGCAACTTCCCTTCTCTTCCCTTCTCGAATTCGTATGGGCTTTAGGCCCATTGGACGAGTAAAGGGCTTACCTTAAAATTACATGATTAAATAATTAGCAACCTATTAAAATATAGAAATAAACGAGACTTGATTAAAATGTTGATAAACTTAGGTTCTAACAATCTCCCCCAAGGATCATTGTTGAAGAAGTGATGTTAGTCAACGGTCATTTGAGGTTGCTTGGACGTCTTCTGTCTTTGGCACTTTAGTTGTGGCTTTCATAGCTTTGGACGTCTTCAAAAATGATTATGTAGAATGAATTCATCGTCTTTGTTCTTTATCTTTGCTTGATGAGATACGTGTTCCAAACGATGTGGTAATCTGTCATTCGTCACTTTCTTCGACTCCAGTGGATCTGCATCATCCGACATGCTCATACATCTTTGACGGTTGAAACTTTCATAAGTGAGGAGCTCTCTTTTCATATGTGAAGATTCTTTGTGTAGACGTAGAATCCTTCTTTAGACGGTGTGTTGCTTAAGATCGTTTGTCTTTATCACTTTGTAGATTCTTTTGGCATGGAATCTATCTTTGACATTCATGTTGCTTCGATCTTTCATGAGAGCTTTCATTTTGTTGAGATGTAAGTATGAGCATGTGGAAGCCGGTGTTCAGGATGGTTGTTGTACCTGAAATGAAACAGTTAGCAATAAAACATCCGGTACTTACAGGTTTGGAGTTAGAATTCGTCAACAGCATAGTGTGAAGACTCCTTCTAATCCTTACCAAGGCCGTTCCTAATCGGATACCCCCTAGAGGGCTTACACAGACATGCATACGCACACCCACGATTAGGTGAGTCGCTGGAGATCACCCCACGACTGTAGACCGTTTGAAACCATCGAACACACTAAGCGTAATCCACAAGGAATCACCGAAGTGACCTGTTGTCAGGGCTGTTTGATGTTGACCCTGGCAGGATTTTCGTTCAATCATTCGAGAAGTATATAAGTAAATCCCTCATAAACGTTCAAGGCAGATTGCCAAGATCTGCGAAGGACTCGATAGTTTACACTTAGTGTCCATTGATGCAAGACACTTAGTGTAGAAGTATTATGTGTTCCTAAGAGATCTTTTATGTTATCTCGTGGCTCTAGACTCGATAAGTGCACATTTAGTTTCCTATGCGGAGGCATGGAGCAGAGGGCCTCCTGTTTCAATATCAATCATCTCTAATAGACGATCGATAGATTACAATGGTTCCCCGTGAGAATGAAACAAACATCTTTTGAGAGATGCCTGAGTGGCTAAGAAGGTTTAGGTGCATTGCGTCACTGGGTCCATGATGTCTTTTATCTTCAATACCGGTGTCGCCTTAGCAACGACCAGTAGCATATGAATTGAACCTGGTGTCTGACCTATGGTTGATAAAATGGAGGGCTATTTCTTTTTACC